>OZJO01000895.1:0-41445 GCA_900406225.1 Acrobeloides nanus | reverse complement strand
CCAAAACGCTGGAAGACATTCTCCACATATTTATTGTCGGCAATGTGGCATGGACTTTTTGTGGGTTATTATATGACTTTCTTGACTGGAGCACTCATAACTATTTCGGCTAGAACTGTAAGTACAAAAAAATGTAACCTTGTACAGGGTGTGCCAAAAAAGTGGTTTTTGTAGTGATGCGGCGAGATCGGAAAGATCAAAAAATCGAAATTTGGAGGGTCGAAACGAAATCGGAGTCGAAATTTCGTAAGAAATTGCCATTTTTAAGCTGAAAATGCTATATGAAAATGATGATTTTGGCGAAAATTTCATAACGCGAAGTTATACCAACTTTTTGATGCACACGCAGAAAACGGTTTTTCTATGACATTTTTCATGGTTTACGAAAATGTCGGCTACTTGGTGGAGTGGATAAGGAAGCCACCCGCCCGATCTGGCAAGTTAAGCAACGTTGGGCCCGCAGGTTCGATCCTACTAGGGCAAATATTTTGATCTACAAAAAAACATTCCATTACAAAGAATGGAGTAAAAAATTTTTGCTCCATTGTAAGAAAAGTTTTTTGTAAATCAAAATTTTTGGTTCGAACCTGCGGGCTTAAGCCCAAGCCTAAGCTCTAGTGAGATCGAACCTGTGGGACCAACGTTGCTTAACTTGCCAGATATGACGAGCAGCTTCCTTATCCACTTCGCCAAGTAGCCGACATTGTTCGTAAAGCTAGTCGTGAAGATGTGTTTTATCAAGTTTTTTTTGGTGAACACATTTTGGTCTGCCGTGAGTAATCTTCGATTTCGCGCAATATCGAACCTTAAAAATGTTCCCCTAACCCTGATTCAGGGAAAAATTGTGTTTTTGAAACGAAAATGGTCATTTTTCGAATTTAAAAAACCCAATTTTTCCCTGAATCAGGGTTAGGGAAGCATTTTCAGGGTTCGGGAATGCGATCAATCGATTCCCTGCATAAAATTACCCTTAGAAAAATAAATTTTCGGCTCCCGGAAATTAAGGGTAATTTTTTCAAAGCGAAAAAACGCTTCTCTGATTCAGGGAAAAAATCACTCACAGCTACTTACTCTGTACTAAAAACAAAATTAACGATCTATAAATCCCAATTTGTAGGTACGACGATGTGTTCGCTGGAGATTTCAAAACTCCAAATCATCCCGATTTTTCTATGACGTCCTTACATTTTTGGCTACCAAAGTTGCTCTGGCTTATGCCACATATCCATTTGTAACAATTCATTTCAATCCAGGATTTTTCATTTACAAGTATGAAATCACAAATTTGGAGCTACTACATAATAGGGGGGGGGGGGTGAGGATCACCCATGTGAAAATTTGTTCGAAAATTTTTCTTTAAATGATACTTCTAGGGGATAAAAACATGCGGGGAATTCGAATTCGACATTTTCGAAGCGAAAAAACACTTTCCTGATTCAGGAAAGGCTAGTGTATTGAAGCAAAAATCATATTTTTACGACTTTTCGCTTCAATACACTGGCCTTCCCTGAATCAGGGAAGCGTTTTTTCGCTTTGAAGATGTCAAATTCGGATGCCACGCATGTTTTTACCCCTATAAGTCATTTCCAGAAAAATTTTTTACATGGGTAACCCCCGATTGTGTAATAGCTCCAAAAATTTCTCTATTTCATAAAGAATCTTTTTTAGACGAGTTTACTTTTTCGTGCATATTTTGGCAATCCTGTCGATTCTGCTTCTCCCGAAAATACTGCCTCCGCCAAAATCGGATAAATTGGATAAAGAAAGAAATGGATTAAAGGAAGAATAAATGATTTGGTACTAGTTCGGATTAGCGACCCAAAATGACAGGGTTCAAAATCCGGCAGATTTTTTTATTTTTTCTAAAAATGACCCCTATAGGGGTTTTTTCTATGCGGCGAATCGAATGCGCGCATTCCCAATGCGTGAAAATGCTTCCCCCTTGATTCAGGGTCGGTGTATTGAAGCGAAAGTCAAAAATTTTAGTTTTTTATGTACAAAATGGACGTTTCTGGGGATAAGTTTATTTTGCTTACTTGCATCCCTGCGTGGTCGTATGGCGGGAAACAACTATGCGAATTTTGAACACCATTCAATTTGGTTGAAAATTCGAAAGACCCCAGAAACGTCCATTTTTAGAAGAGTATGTTTGTTACGAAATTTGGGGTACTATCGTTTTTCGATGCGCACTCTATCGATTGGCGGCGAAATTTTTCAAAAATTTCTTAAGGAATTCAAATTCAGGTTTTCGTTTCGATACTCAGACTCGTTCAAAATGTTTGAAAAGATCACTCAAAAATCGAAAAAAATACGGTTGATTGAGCCACACCCTATAATAACATGAAATGTTCTATAAAATTTATTACGAGTATACACATATTTCTCTTTTTGAAAATGTGGATGCGTTCCTAAATTGAACCGTACGGTTCCGTACTGAACACTGTCAACCGTACGGCTCCCCCGTCGTCCCGTAGGCCACTCGTACGACCGTACGGGGCCCCAGAGAGCAGTACGGTTGACAGTGTTCAGTACGGTTCACGGTTGACCGTACGGTTCAACTTAGAAACGCACCCAATATCTTGCATTTGCTCACTTTTTGGTCTTCTTTAAAATTTCTAATATTTTGTTTTACCGGTTTATATGAGGTTTGCATATCATCATCAGGCTATTCGAATCTCATCAGTTTTTTGCAGTCTCCATTTGTCAGGTTTTTATGAGAGTTTTGTGTTATCGCTATGCAGGTTACATAAACCATGTACGTGTGGCCTTGTATAAAATTTTTTTTTGAAATGTATTGGGTTGTTCAATAAATAAGGTGCTTTTGAGCGTTGCGTCGAATATTTACGAAAATGGCTCGTTTTTCTAGATAGGGGAATCGATTGCGCACATAACGCTTCCCTGATTCAGGGAAAGGGTGTGTGTATTGAAGCGAAAATGTACTATAATTCGGATTTTCACGGGAAAATCGAACTGTCTGGGGGGTTTTTCTAGGCGGAGAATCTTTTGCGCGCATTTTCAAAGCATGAAAAAATTATCCTGACTCTGGTTCAGGGAAGGGGGTGTGTATTGAAGAGAAAGAAAAAATCGAAAATGCACGCCATCGTGAATCGATTGCGCCTAGAAAGACCCATAAGACAGTCGGTTTTCCAGTGAAAATCCGAATTTTAGTGCATTTTCGCTTCAATACACCCCCTTCCCTGAGTCAGGGAAGCGTTTTCGCAGAGCGGCAATGCGCACAATCTATTCCCTCGCCTAGAAAAACCAGAGCCATTTTCCAACCATTCTACGCAACGCTCAATAGCACCTTATTTATTGAACAACCCCCAATAACTTTGAACTTTCTATTCTGATAATAAAGTTTGAATATATTAAAAGTTGTAGGGTTATTGAAACGAAAACATGAATCAGAATTTTCGTTTCAATAACCCAAAACAATTTTCAAATTGCAAATATAGTCCGTGGGATTGAACGGATGAAATGAAGTTTGCAATACTTCATCGGTAGAAACCGAAAAAAGCCAACAATTGAAGAATCAACATGGATCAAAATTCTTAGAACCTTGTGCGAAAAAGTGCTGTTGCCCGATGATTTCATGTTCTATCATCAATCTACCATGTTCAAAGAAAAGAAAAAACCCTGAATCTTCTGTGGGACGACTAAAGCCCTATTGTCGAAAACTACTAAAGCCCTATTGTTCCTTGTGAGATTGAATTCGGATGTTCCTTGTAAGATGCATAAATACAGGGTGTTCCTAAAGTTCGTGTATACCCTAATTTCATGAGAATTTTCTCACTTAGTCTCTGGCAAGTAGTCTGGCTATGATGTAGTCCCCTACCCAGTCGTACATATTGTAGTCTCTTAGTCTTAGTAGCTTATGTGCAATATAGTATAATAAACCTTATTATATACTACAACCGTACAATCCCAGGGGCTACACAAGCTTACATTCTCGGTACTAGAGCTTTTGGCAACGAGTTTGTCGTTGCCAAAAGCTCGTCGTTTAAAACACCTGCGTTGCCAAAAGTTCGTCTTGTGTTGCCAAAAGCTCTAGTACTACATCCTCTATACATAGCTAAGATGTAAAACCAACTTTTTAAATATTGATTTGCCTATTTTTTAATACCATTTCATTGACATTCACTGACAACATGATATAAAAAAGTCGTTACACTATGGCATATTATCAAATTAGGAACAAATTGTTTGTGTCTGCATGTTCATTGAAAAGTCACACCATCGTAAATTTAAAAGAATCTGACGTTTTTTTTATATATTATGCCCGAATGCATAAAACATAACACAACAACCATCTTTGCAGTTCAAATTGGACTTGCTATTGAAACGAATTCCCTTTATCATCTTGAATATCTTAAAGCCATTCTATGACAAAGAAGAAATTGACCGTAAATTTAATATGCAGCCAGAATGCTGCAGTTTGCAAGGTTATAAGTCACTTGAAATGGTTCATCGATAAGGTTGTGAAACAAACATATTACTTAATTTGTTGTTAACTATCTATCTAACATTCTACAATCGTTTTTATTTTGAAAAAATGTATGGTATAAACAAGAACGGGATGGAACGATCTAGGGCTCTCAGATTTTGAAATTTGCATAAAAATCGAGTTCTGAAAAAAGCCAAGATTCTCGGTGCCGTACGACTCTAGTTTGTACCATTATTTGTTTTGCTGTATTACGTGTGATTGTTATTGATTTTATGGTGAAATAAAAATTTTTTGGCGAATTAAATTTTTGAAAAAAAACGTTTGTTTTGAGCAGTGACGTAGCCAGACCACATACACGGAGCGGGGTATTGTAATGCGTTTATGAAAAAATTGAATTTTTTAGGACAAAAAATGACTAAAAATATCATTTTTCGAAAAAAAACTTTTTGACACTTTTACTTCATTTATAAAGAATGTAATGCGTTTTTCTAGAAAAATTCGATATAACAACATCTCCCCGGTTCGATTCGATATAACGACCCCTCCCTGGGGTGTTGTTATATGGAGGTTTGACTATAGAAGAAAGAGGAAAAAATCTTGACATTTTTTATTAAGTTATAAAAAGTTGTTTTTTCAACAAAAAAATATTACTCATAGTTTTTTTAAAATAAAATTCGGTATTTACAGGGGGTGCAAAAGTCCTGGCACAGGGTGACATAAGTCCTGGCATAAGGTGCAAAAAGTCCTGGCATAAGGTGCAAAAAGTCCTGACAAGTTCCCAATAAAAAACTGCAACTTCGTGATTAAGATTGATGTAAATCCATTAAAACTAAAAATTTTCCTATGTCAGGACTTTTTGCATTCTATGCCAGAACTTTTTGCAACCTATGCCAAGACTTTTTGCACTCTATGCCAGGACTTATGTCACCTTGTGCCAGGACTTTTGCACCCCCTGTATACTTTTTTAAATTTTATTTTCCATTATTCCAAAGTGCGTGAAAGAAAAAATCTTCAACCTATTTTCAAGATCATTTGATGTTTCGAAACTTGTTTATGCGTTTGAGGATTTCTCCTGAAATACACGGCCAACCCTGATAGTTTTGGTGTGGTTACAAATCTGGATATCGTAGCAATCGAATGACACCAAAATCATATCATCACTCTTTCTTGTTGAAGAGTTATTGCATAATTATTAAAAACTGTCGAAAAAACTAACATTTTTTACTAATTATGCAACAACTCCTCAACCAGAAAGAGTTAATGCATGACTTTGGTGTCATTTGATTGCCACGAAATCCAGCTTTCTAACCACACCAAGATTGGCTTTGTATTTCCGGAGAAATCCTCAAAAACATAACAAATTTTCGATATATCAAACAACCATTTTCAAAATCTTATTTGTTATAATTTCAGATGAGTGATCAGAAACAACTATTTTTATTTGGGCAGTCATTGCCACCTGGCAATGATACTATGCTAATTGATCGGATAAAAGATTGTTCGAATTATCGTAATCGGAATGGGACACAATCTATAAAAGCTTTAGAAGACCTACCTGCAGACAATATCCAGCAAATCGTCGTTGGTAACAACCATGTAGCATTTCTGCTCAAGGTATTTTCTTAATAGGGTTGGCGGGAACAGGAAATTCTCATCGGGGACGGGAAAGGAAGTAATCGGGAACAGGAATCATAATCGAAGGTAAATTCCCGAAATCGGGAAATTTTTTCTTCTGGAAACGGGAAAATTTTAAAAAATGACCTTTGTATCCCTTGTGTATTTTTTCGACAATTTCCAAATTTTTGGGCAAAAATATAAGTCGGGGGAGGCACCAAGGTGTTTTTTCGAGTTTTTCAAAAATTTTACAAAAATCATATGTTCACACCTATGTTTTTCTCGGCGATAAGCTCGAAAATTTTTTTGTTGAAATCATTAAAGGGGGGGGGGGAATATCCAGAGCCTATTTGAAAAAAAAATTTTTTTCTTCGGAAACACACCTTCTGGGAGTAAAAAAATGCGAAAAATCGATTGCGCGCATCGCCGAAAATTGAAAATGCTTCCCTGACCCTGATTCAGGGAAAATATAGATTTTTTCGACCTTTTTTACACTAGCACTTGGCATTAAAAAAATGCACATTCAAAACTTGCCTTGGTGGTGTAGTGACAAAGCTACGGCTTATATGTCACAAAGGTCTCAGGTTCTAGACCCTCTTGGAGCAAAATGTTTTTGCACAAAGTAAAATTTGAAAAAAAAAAATTTTTTTTTTAAATTTTTTTTTCGAATTTTACTTTGTGCAAAAACATTTTGCTCCAAGAGGGTCTCGAACCTGAGACCTTTGTGACATATAAGCCGTAGCTTTGTCACTACACCACCAAGGCAAGTTTTGAATGTGCATTTTTTTCAATGCCTAGTGTAAAAAAGGTCGAAAAAATCTATATTTTCCCTGAATCAGGGTCAGGGAAGCATTTTCAATTTTCGGCGATGCGCGCAATCGATTTTTCGCATTTTTTTACCCCCAGAAGGTGTGTTTCCGAAGAAAAAAATTTTTTTTTCAAATAGGCTCTGGATATTCCCCCCCCCTTTAAGGTAAAGCAAAAATCAGCACCGAAAAAGCGAAATTTTTTTTGGGCAATGCTTGTTTTTAAGCTGAAAATGCATACTAAACGAAAATTTTTGGTGAAAAATGAAATTTTTGGGATATTTTTTAGTGAAAATTTTCTTAGTCAACTATTTCATAATCTATCAAAACTTGTAGGATCATCGAGTTGCCAGACTGTCATTTGAAATTGTTGAGACGAAGGTTGAATCTTCGGAAAAAATCAGCGCTGCTACACCAACATCAACAACTGCTGCATCTGCTCTGGAAAATGCAGCAGCAGCGAATGCTAGACCAACTACTGACAATGGCAACAGCATGCCATCTTCATATGCTGCAGCGGCAAGTGCGGCGGCAAATCGAACGGCCAAGATTCGAAGGGTCATGATGGCTGCAAGACGACCAGGTGGATTCGGGGGTAGAGCTGGTGTTATTGTAGACCGAGCTAGGCCAATGATTCCTGCGTCATCTATTCCAGAAGAGCTTATTGCTCAAGCTCAAGTAGTGTTACAAGGCAAATCTCGGGAGGCTATTGTAAGGGAATTGCAAAGGACGAATTTGAATGTTAATGGTAAGCAAAAGTACAGGATGAGCCAAAAAAAACCGTACTTTGCGGTTTTTTTTGTGAAAAATTTTCAAAAATCGCATGAAAATACTCAGGTGATTTGTGAAAAAATTTTTACCAAAAACCGCAAAAAAATGTTTTTTGGCCTTTTTACAGCAAATTTCAATAATAAAAACACCTAAAAATAACCAAAAAAAAACACTCAAAAAAATTTTTTTAACTTTTTCTCGAAAACAGTATTTTTTTCATTATTTTGAATATTTTTTAGTTTGTCGAAAAAATTTTTTGCGATAACTTGCTTCAATCTGCCCTCTGGTTTTTTAAAACTATTCATAAATTTTAGAAGCTGTAAATAATCTCCTCAGTCGTGATGAAGAAGACGCGGATGAGATGGAAGATGGAACAGACGCTTATTTACCAGAAGAATTACTTTCCTTATTAGACGCTGGTCTGCGCTCTGACGGCGCCGCAGCAATTCTAGATCATGACAACATATACGCTACGGGTGAAGGTATCTAATTGTTTAAAGGTCTATGCTGTAACCTTAAGTGCTGAAGAGAAATTTCCTGATTCAGGGTTGTATTCTGGTTTGGTATTCTCGAAACCACTTGCAATCGATTCCTTGCATAAAAAACCCCAGGAATGCACACAATCGATTCCTCGGATAGAAAATCCCCAGGAATGCGTGCAATCGATTTTTCGCATAGAAAAACCCCCAAAAATGATCTCTTTGACGGTTTATTTTGTGTTTTTTTTGTTATCCTGTATACAAAATTTTTTGTTATCCTGTATAGGTACGCGACCATAGACTTTGAACAACAGTTACATAAAACAAACTTTTAGGCTACGAGTATCTAATTGCACGTGATATGGCAAGACGACGAACTGAGCGCATGGATTCGAAAACGAAAGACCGTGCCCGCGAACCAGAGAGCTCTACCGTCTACCAAGATCGCTTTGTTTTTGGTGATTCACTTCACTACTGGAACGATGCAAAAGAATCTCCTTTCCCAACGGGTGTAAAGAAGTTTGTAAAAATTGTTGCCATGCATAGTGAGCTGCTAGCATTGGCCGATAATGGACTGCTATATGGTTGGTCGTGGGAAAACACGGCCAAAGGATCAAAATCACCGCATCCTATTAATTCCAAGTTTTTTGGGAGTCAAAAGAATGGTATGGGGGANACTGCTATATGGTTGGTCATGGGAAAACACGGCCAAAGGATCAAAATCACCGCATCCTATTAATTCCAAGTTTTTTGGGAGTCAAAAGAATGGTATGGGGGAAAAATCAATTTTTTGCAATGTCATTTTATTTTTTATAGAGCAAATTACGGATATCGAAGCCTGTGCTTGGCGCGCTGTGATCATTACCGACTTGTTGCGAGTCGGTTCGTTTATGGACTTGATGGGTTGTGGGAAGAAACTATCGGATTCTTTCTTCTGTCCACTAGTACAGCTACCAGCTGGCGAAACGGTTGTGTCACTTCATGTCTCTCCACTTTTTGCAGCCATATGTTTTTCAAATAATAGTGTTTATTGGTGGTAAGCTTTTTAATCAATAAGTTAGTAAGATGTTGCGGTTGGCACTACTACAGGGTCGAAATTCAATACGAATCAATCAGTTACCGCCATGGTGTAGTGGTCCAGTGCGTTACCAAAAATGTGCTAAAAATCGAAAAATTCGATAAAAATTGAAAAATTCACCAAAAATCGAAAAATTTATCAAAAATTGGAAAGTGTTCTAAAAATTGAAAAATTCACCAAAAAATGAAAAATGCGTCAAAAATCGAAAAATTCGTCAAAAATTGAAAATATGCTAAAAATCGATAATTCGTCAAAAATTGATTGATTTTTAGCGCATTTTTCACTTTTTGTCACATTTTTCCACCATGGTGTAGTGGTCCGGTGCGCTGCCAGGGAATTCGGCATCACCAGCACTAGTAAGGGTTCGGTTCCTCCTTACGCCAAAAAGATTTTGCCCTGCAGTATTTAAGGGGGAATCTAAGATGAACAATTCCAAATAGGAACTATCGGATTACACCATAAAAAAAACCAAAATTTATCTTTCAGGGGTGTATATCCATTTAATGAAAGACGAAAGTTGTGGGAAAGAGCCCGCTCTAGAAGTCGTAAACATGTCACCTTTGATACGAGTGAAATCGTTCTTGGCTCTGAAGTTCGCACCAAGTCTAACCCAATTTATGCAGCTGGCTCGGTGGCAGTGAATTTTTCATCTGGAACACCTCAGGTCTGATATTGAAAAATTTTTTAGCCAAAATTGTTTATTTTAGATTGGCACATTGATGGAATCCGCATGGACATTGAATGAAACTTGCCGCTTTCGTGTTCAGACACCCGAGCAATTTNGCACATTGATGGAATCCGCATGGACATTGAATGAAACTTGCCGCTTTCGTGTTCAGACACCCGAGCAATTTGACAAGGCCACCGACGAAAAGCCAAATCAATGTGAGAGAAAAGTTTCTTTTAATTGTAAGTCTTCCCATAAACTAGGTACCGGGTGGGAATTGTGTTGGCCCAGTCATTTGTTTGCAATAGATCAACTTCAACATTTAAATTTTTTTATTATCTCTTTTATCTGACAATGACAAACAGATGACTATATATGTTGCGCCCGAGCCTGAGCGAGCAATTTTCGTTCAGGATCGTCGCATAACATATATAAAAATGAGGTACATGTATACACTAATTGCAAAAATTTAATAAAAAGCTATATAAATTGTGTAACCCTTGGCCCTGAAAAATTTTGAGGATACTAGAAAACTTTGTGGTTTATACATAAAAAGTGCTACACATGGGACCTCATTCGCCATTTTTATATAGTATCCCTTCGAAAAAGAGCAGCACCTTCAGATGAGGCTACAAGTGCCTCGGCCACGACCACTTCCGGTTCAAGTGCGCCTTCGATCATCAAAGAATCCGCATGGTCTCTAAAAGATGTTATCTTTATCCGCGAAGAGTCTGTTAATGATACGGCTATTGTTAAATTAGTAAGAAATTATTCCAGCTTCTCATATATGGGTCAATTTTAGATCGATGGTGCTCAGTGTGGAATCATTTACAAGTCGACACTCGAAAAGGAAGCTGACAGCATGACATCATCGGAATTGTTGTCGAAAATGAGGATTATTCGAAAAGACGATCTTGTGCTCGTCTCTCCAAATAATAAAATTCCAAGATCGCCTGAAAATTTCGAACGCAGTCTCAAAGAAATTCATATGCCACAAGGAGTGCGTCGAATTATTGCCATGGCTATCGATAATACCGGTATGTAAAAAAGTTGGCGCTCATAGTTTAATGGATAAGGAAGCCGCTTGTCCAATCTGGCAAGCAACATTGTCCGCAAAACGGAGAAACGAGAAAGGGAGTATAAAAAAATAATTTAGGATTCCGAATTCTTGCTGAAAAACGTGGCAGAGCTCACTTACTTCGGATCAGTTGTTTGGGCAAACTGCTGAGTGATCATCTTATTCCGTTAAATCTTCAAATCCTGTGCAGCTCAACATCCGGAACTGCAGAAAAGAGCAGTAGACCAGCATTGGAAAATTATGGAGATGTAAGGAAAATTGAGATTGAAAATCATTTGGAGCTATTATGTGAATGAGGAGGGGTTATTCCAGGGTCAAAAATCGAAAAAAATATATAAATTTTCGATTTTTATACCCTGAGGTGACCCCCACAATAGCCCCAAAAATCATTTTTTAGGAATCTATGTTGTTTTTACGGGACGCCAACGGTGCTATCGTGCCACTCATTCGAAATGCTCTTGGTGGCTATCGTGAACCAACTTTTATTGGAATGTCGCCAGTATACTCCTTTTCTCTTGGATTAAAATATTTGAAGAGTTCGACGGATGTTTCAAGTGCTATTCTTTCATCAGGTAAAAAAGCCATTTTTTTCTATAAAAGCATCAATTTCTAGCTCCAATCGCAAACGTCACTTCGGCAAATGCCCGTATTGCACATGGGAAATATGCGAATCGAATGGCACTGGTCGCTGCACTCGTCGCACCCTCACCCGAATCCGTTCAACCCCAAGTTCAATCCATCATGCAGCTAATCCTATATTGTGATGTACAAGGCGTAAAAGACACACTCGACATTCTGGCTAAAGACGAAATTGACGAAAAGACCAAAAGACGACTTATCGTTGAAACCAGAATCGATGGAAATCGCACAATCTTCCATGCCGCTATCATGTTCGCTTTTGCAACATCAAACAAAGATCAAGCTGACGTTGAGAGTGGAACAGTAGCCGGCTCGTCGAAAGAAGGAGAATCTTTTGATACAGCAGCAGCAGACGCGGCAAGAGCTGAATACGATGAGAAGTGGAAGTCTATGGTTCGAGGTGCCAGCCAACCAGGTGAAACAACTTCCGCCGTTAGCAATTACGTGCGAGATTTAGTTGTAAAAGTCGCCGAATCAGTTCAAGAACTTGGTGAAGGTATTTCTACTGGCCCACCACAAGAAGATGAAGCGATGTCAGCAGTTTCGATTCCCGCTCCGCGAGTCGTCTCAAAACCGACATCTCAAAATAAAGAGCGACAAGCGAATGCAATTGAAATCATCCGCATCTTGGCCAACCATCCAGTGATAAGAGAGAAATATTTTTGTGAGCTGATGGCCGTTCGAGATATTAATGGGCAAACTCCGTTAATGTGTGCAGTACAAAATCGAGCGTATACTGCAGCCAGTGTTTTATGGAATGCTATTGAAGAATCGTATCCAAATTTTGCAAGTAAGAATAAGGGAAAAGTTGGTTATTGAGAATCTAGAGAAACATAGCCAGTTATCCAACAAGTCATTTACTCTTGGGATAGAAATAATTTATTCTTTTTAGAATCTCAGTTGAGTAGTGTTGCTCTGCCGAATAACAGTCGTGCCGACGACTCGCCTCTTTTTGTGCTCTGTTATAATGATACGTGCTCTTTCACTTGGACTGGAGACGAGCATATCAACCAAGATATTTTTGAGTGTAAAACTTGTGGGCTCACTGGAACACTATGCTGCTGTACCGAATGTGCTTTCACTTGTCATAGAAATCATGATTGCAAGTAAGTGTCATAATAGGAATTAATCGTCATGCTTATTTCATGGGAATAAGTATGACGATTAAAAAATTTTCCGATTTTCTTCTAAAAATTGACTTTTTAGGGTAATTTCTAGGCGAAAAATCGATTGCGCGCATTTTCGAAGCATGAAAAATTAAGTTTAACCCTGAAAATCAGGGTTTTCGAGAATACGCCATAAATGCTACGCTCCCATCGGTGCAGAAAAATTTTTTGCGTCGAAACGCAGTTCTATCCTGATTTTCAGGATCAATTTAATTTTTCACGCTTCGAAAATGCGCGCAATCGATTGTTCGCCTAGAAATTATCCTAAAAAGTCGATTTTTAGAAGAAAATCGGGAAAAGTTTTTTTTGATTTCTCGAGAATAGGCTATAAATGTTACACCCCTTTAATATTATACACCGTTGACCCTTTGAGAATACATTCAGATGTCTATTAAGGAAAAATGTTCGAATAAAAAGTCTTAGAAAATCATGAATAATTTTCTGGTATATGACTTTTCTGAAAATTTTACGAACTCAACTGCTGGTTCCTTGTGAGATGAAGTGAGGACCCTATTTCTATGTTGGAAAGAGCCTCATCAATGATACAGTAATGTAGTCAAAATGATTTTGGATAAGAAAAGAGGTTTTATTAAAGGCATAAAAGAAGATCAAAATCATTTAAATGTCAAAAAATGAGAGAGATCGAATAAAAACATAAAGATAGCTAAAATTTATAGTAATAAAACATGAAATGGATTGATTTAATTATTTGTAGTAGCGGATAATGTAGTCATAGCGAATTGCGTCAGCACTTTTGGTACCTACTTCACAATGCGACTTGCTTCCGTAGTACTAAAATATCGAAAGTGTTTATGAAAAAATTCAAAAATCCTACAACATGACCAAGACCATTGCTATTCTCACAGTATATATAACAATAACTTCCAGGATAAGTGCTGTGTTCGGTGAAATTGGGCTAAAATGTTAAAAAGATGCCCGATTGTGGCTGCCTAGTTGATTAGGAAGGAATTGAGCACATACCTAAAGTTTTTGTTGCTGTTAGTAACGGTTGTCGACGCATAGGCCATCCAAGGCAACCGGCGGAAGGGCAAAATGATGCTTGACCAAGTCATCATATATTTCCCATTTCACAACAAATATATCTTTTATCAACCAAAACAAACAAGAATTGAACAATAAAGCATTAAAAACAAATCTTTTACGCGAGATGATGTGAAGAAATTATATTTTTAGCGGTTTTTTGGTGAAAAAGATGATTGCGTGAAAAAAATCGATTTTTGCATATAAAACGATCACGAGCCAATTTAACGTAGGCTGATGCATACAGAGCTGTTTCTGACATTCAGTGACGTCATTTTGTCAGTAACAGTCCTAGATGCATAACTGCACGACTATTTCTTTATTGTACTTTTAAGTTATGGAAGTGGAATCTACTCATCGCCAAATTTTTTCAAAGCTACTGGGTATGCTAGCTCATATAGATTTGAAGTAAGAAAAAAGTATATGTCATTTAAAACGACATTGATTTTCATCGTAAAATATATTCTTTTGTATTCCAATGTCGAGTCAATCCAAAAGTTCTTCAAGAATATGGCAAAATTTGGGTTGTTCCTGATGGAAGCCATATTAGACCGTATGGATTATATGTATTTATAAGAGGATGAATTTTGATTCTCAGAAAAATGTCTTGTTTTTTGTATATTATTTTGTCTCAAAAATAGAATTATAAAATTAACTTTTTTACCCGCGTTCATATCATCAAAAACCCATTAAAAGACCAGTCCGGTTTCAGATCCCCTACATTAACAAGAAACAGTTAGATAACAATGTATTGGTAGACCAAGATATAACTAGCTAGGAATATGGAATAAGTTTATTCGTGACGTTTCGTCGTATAACGACTTCTTCAGGCTAAAAGAAGCGCTAGTGATATCTTGGTTTACCAATACCTTGTTATCTTACTGGATTCCCACACTATGCGATTCCCATCTATCTCCGCTTTCAAGAATAACAAGGAACACTCAACTTAGGCCACACACTTTTGACCAAAAATCTTATGCAGTTTTACAGATCATAAAATAAGAAGATTTTTGGAACCGGTCTTAGCTGCTCTCTCGAAGAAACCATGGAGTTATAGCGATATCAATACATAATATCGGTCTAAAGTTTAATCTTTTTTTCTAAGGGTCATAACTTCTCGTAGTATTTGAATTGTGAGCTCATCGACCACTCATGTGAAAGCTGAGACTCTGCCCTACAACTTTTAGATAGACACCTATAGCAAGTTTCCACTTCAATAAAAAGATAATCGCAAATCTTTACGATATACCCTAATTTTTCACTTATTTTTGACGAAGATATGCATTTTTGACGTGGATGCGTGATTTTTGTGATGTTTAGAAAAGTTATCGAACGCATTTTCAGCTATCAAATGCTTGTTTCGGCATCAAAAAATTTGCTCAGAGAGCCGAGATATGGCCAAAATACTGCTGTGGAAATGCTGAATTTTGACATTTTTAGGTATAAGAAATTGAAAAACCAAACTAAATCGACTCGTTTCGACCCAAAAATGAATTATTTCATTGTAAATTCAAAAAAACTATTATGAAATATTTTTTAGCAATGAGTTGATAAGAAAAGCATGATTACGACTCGGCACACTCTATTTTAAAGGCTTATCATAGCTGTATAAAATTTTCATTCTTTCATATTTCCATTCTTTCATAACGATTAGTTTTTTGTTGTTGTTGAGAATTGCTAAAGTAGAAATTTGATCTAATGCTTCCAAATAAGGTAATATGCGAATTTTTTTGTTTTAACATTTTTATCAATTCATTTTTAGTAGGAGTGAGCGTTTTACGGGGTTTTTGAAATCCCGCAGCTGAGATCTCGTTAACTCGCAATAAAAGTGGCGGGGTTTCATCAAACCCCACAGGTTTTTATTATCAAAACTTGCGGGGTTTGATGAAACCCCGCAACTTTTTATTGCGAGGAAACGAGATCTCAGCTGCGAGGTTTCAAAAACCCCACAAAACGCTCACCCCTAATTTTAGGTAGGCCGAGAAAAATATTATGAAGACCTATCCACAAATCCATCATACAAGGACATTTTCAATGTTCTTTCATTCGACAATAGAACCTCTGATCAACCATTTGTTCCAAAGGCGCTAAAAGAAATCGAAATCTTAAACAGTTCTATCCATGTCGTGAAAAAATGTCAATATGGTCCGTCGAACTTCGAATTGGCTGCAAAATATACTCCTATACGACAAGATCGTTTCGAGACCAACAACGAGGCCAATAAAACAAAATTGGAAAACCTACTCAACGAACTAAAAGGCTTCAAAAATCTGATCAACCATGAAAATATCGTGAAATTTTATGGGCTTTGTATTGATAAAGAACATGTGCTTGTTTGTATGGAATTAATGGATTTTTCGTTGAGGGTAAGTAAGCCTAGAAAACCTAAAAATCTTGTTCTAGGATTTCTACATAACGCTCCATGATGCAAAAAAGTCATTTCCGGAAGATTTAGTTGGATACATAGTTAAATCTACGATACAAGCTCTTCTGATTTGTCAAAAATATGGCCTCAATAATCGGATGGTCAAGCCTTCTAACATCTTTTTTAATCGAGTTAAAGGAGAAATTAAACTGGGCGATTATGGAGAAGCACGGATTCTTCATGACTCGATGTCTAGCACTTTTTCAGGTGAATAAACACAAAGTTACAAGGCTGCAAAGGTAAATTTTAGGCACTTTATGCTATTGGGCCCCGGAAAGATTTTCGACCGATTACAAACATGATGATTCAATTTATAATATCGGATGCAACGTTTGGAGTCTTGGGATTACTTTAATAGAAATCATTTTGGGGGAGTTTCCATACAAAGATCACAAAGGAAGAATCACCGAAAACATTGTTTTATTACAAAAGCAAATTGGAGAATTGCAAACGAGGAATTTGGAACAGCATCTTGGTCAGATGTATATTGCATATTCGGTCAAAGAGTTCATCCGGAAATGCTTGGTAACTTCTATAAAGGAGCGTACCTATGACATGATTGCTGGAACCGAATTTTTCCAAAATATACAAGAACCTTATAATGAAACTGTTAAAAAATATGCCGAGCAATACGAATCTGACAAAAAAGCGCTCGAAAACCGTCAAGAACAAGATTTATTGAAATCAAAGGTGGAGCCTAAAACATCCGACACCGATCCCAAAAAGGTCTTCGAACAAGAATCGTTTAGTTTTAATGTCGCTCAATTCAACGAAGTTAGCAAAATTTACACGCGAAATTACACCGAAATTATCAAAGCAATACATGAATTGGACGATCGATCAATTGCCATCAAGAGACGGTTTTTTAAAAGCCATGGAAGCCCACAGAAGAAGAAGGATAGATTCATATATGAAATTCAAGTGATTAAGAAACTGAAGAATGAATCACCTTTTATTACTTACATTTATGAATATGATATCAAAGATAGAGAGGGAAGTTTATATATGGAACTCATGGATATGAATTTGAAAGAGTTATATTTGGCAATACATGAAAAAGAGAAGAAATTTCCAAAACTATTGTTGGGTAAGGAAATATAAAATGGTGCGTTCCTAAGTTGAACTGTACGGTCAATAGTGTCCGTACGGGTGACCTACGGGGCCATGGAGAGTCGTACGGTTGACTTACGGATCATGGGTGGCCTACGGGCCACGGGGAGCCGTACGGTTCACAGTTGACCGTTGACAGTGATTAGTACTGATCCGTAAGGTACACGGTTGTACAGTCCAACTTAGGAACGCACCCAAAATTATAAGTTTACAAGTTTTTTAGAGTGTATTACGTTTAGCGTGGTCAACGCTTTATCCTATTGTCATAAGAAAAACATCATCCATTGTGATGTTAAGCCAACCAATGTTCTAATTAATCAACATGGAAAGATCAAATTAACCGATTTTGATAGCGCTGTTGATCGGGATAATTTGGATGATTATGATCGAATCGGTGGCACCATGGCTTATTGGACACCTGATCTTTTTATTATGGATAAAGAAGGGTCTCAGGTCAAGTCGGAATCACAACCTCAATTCAACCCAAAACGTGATATATGGGGTCTGGGAATGACCTTAGCCGAAGCTTTACTTGGTCATTTGCCGTATTTGGAAAAAGGAGAAAAAACTCCAAGAGGTTATGAGGTTCTAAAATATGTGATCAAAATCGACTATGCACAAGAATACGAGCGTCGTGGAATTTGTTTCGAAGAATTTCTTCAATATAGCCAGTTTTATAAAAAATACGTTTCTCTTAACTATGATATTTCTATTATCCGATTTCTGAGCAGATGTTTACAGTTTATGACATATATTCCAAGTTTAATCGAACTACAAAAAGAGGAATTCTATCAAGCTTGCCCCAAGAGTAACAATGAAATCTATGAAATAACAAAAGAACAGCTCAACAGTATGTTTCAAGTATGTTTCAGGTGTAAAATCTGGAAACCTAAAAATCCTAGAAAACCTAAAAACCATTAAAAAACGTTAAACATAAAACCATTAAAAAACGTTAAACCCTATTTTTTAAGAGGTCCGAAAAACATCTTACTTCCCTTTATGTTTTGAAAAATTTTTTCGACCCATAGGTTAAAAGGGTATGCCTTCCCTGTTTCCTCCATTCCTATTTCACTGAATACGAAGAGCATGAAAAATCTAGACAATTAGAAAACCTTAACAAAACATTAAAATTTATAGGATACTTCGCATTCCTTTCGCTCCACAGATTTAGCTGAAACTGGCCATGGTTCAACGGCCCCGCTCGCAGCAGTAACATCTTCTATTCTAGATAAAGACGAGGTTCGTTTGTTTTAGCATCCATTTTAGTTACAATTTCAGGAAACATCTCGTTCCTTTCGATCAGTTTTAAGTTCCAAAAACGTAGATGTACATGAACATAGTTCAATTGATCGAATGGACACATCAATGTCATTAGAAGAGGTCTGTTTGCATTTATTAGTATATTTATAATTCAAAATTTTAGGAACCAAAATCAACTTTAGATATCAAATGTGGAAAACTAATATTATCGATTCACGAATTATTACTTGGAATTGAGGATTTTAGTAAGGCATATGCGGTGATCCACTGGTGGGCCCCTATTCCGAATTAGTACCTAGTCAATCTTATTTTAGCTGTTTTAGGCCATAAATTTTCATTTTTAACATATTTAGCAATTTTATGTTTTAGTAAGTTAGCGATTTTTTATAGCTATTTTGGATTAGCTATTTTTTGTCTTAGATATTTCCTAGTATAGTCTTTAGAAATAATACGTTGTCTAGGTTGTTTAAATGCTTAGGGTCTAGTACTACAGTTGTGAACCAAATTTACGAATGTCTTCATTGAAATAAACAAGCAGTTTGATTTGGAACCTATTTAACTGACAAGGGACCTTTCAGATCTGCGAACTCTGAATTTTTTTCAAACATAACTAGAAAAAAAGAGAAAAATACGGAGATTCCGAAAATAATAAGCATTTCATCCTATAGGTATGAAAATTTTTCGCAAATTGCATTACAAAATTGCAAAAAAATAATAAAGTGGCAAAAATAAAAAGTAGGAACTGGATATCGAACCCGAGACCTACGGAGTATAAAGGAAAAGTTTTTTTGTTATTTTTAATCAAAAAATTTTGCCTCAAAAAATTTTTTTTTAAATTTTGCAACAACTATATAAGAATTTATAAATTTAAATAAAAAAATTAGAAAAAATGCAAAAATTGAAAATTTTTTATGTTGAAAAACAAAAAATTGTGTTTTTTTTCAATTTTTGCATTTTTTCTAATTTTTTTTATTTAAATTTATAAATTTTTATATAGTTGTTGCAAAATTTAAAAAAAAATTTTTTGAGACAAAATTTTTTGATTAAAAATAACAAAAAACTTTTCCTTTATAAAAAATTTTAATCCAATTTTCAACATGTACCTAATAGTGTAGTGTTAACGCTCTTTACTTTTACTCCGTAGGTCTAGGGTTTGATTCCCATTTCCTACTTTTTATTTTTGCCACTTTATTATTTTTTTGCAATTTTGTAATGCAATTTGCGAAAAATTTTCATACCTATAGGATGAAATGCTTATTATTTTCGGAATCTCCGTATTTTTCTCTTTTTTTCTAGTTATGTTTGAAAAAAATTCAGAGTTTGCAGATCTGAAAGGTCCCTTGTGAGTAGAATTTTATTTATTTGAGTAGACAATATATTTATTCGAGTTACAAAGGATAAGCCCAAGCCTAAATCTAAGAATATTGCTAAGCCTAAGCCTAAGGCTAAGAATATGGCTAAGTCTAAGTTTAAGCCTAAGGCTAAGCCTAAGACTAAGCCTAAGGCTAAGCCTATGGCTAAGCCTATGGCTAAGCCTATGGCTAAGCCTAAGTCTAAGCCTAAAGCTAAGCATAATCCTATGGCTAAAGTCTAAGTCTAAAGCTAAGCCTATGGCTAAGCCTAAGCCTAAAGCTAAGCCTAAGGATAAGCCTAAGCCTAAAGCTAAAAATATGGCTAAGCCTAAGTCTAAGCCTAAACCTAAAGCTAAGCCTATTATAAGCCTAAGTTTAAGCCTAAGGTTAAGAATATGACTAAGCCTAAGTCTAAGTTTAAGCCTAAGGCTAAGAATACGGCTAAGCCTAAGCCCAAGCCTAAGACTATGGCTAAACCTAAGCCTAAAGCTAAGCCTATGGCTAAGCCTAAGCCCAAGGCTAAGCCTAAGCTCAAGGCTAAGCCTAACCCCAAGGCTAAGCCTAAGCCTATGGCTAAGCCTAAGTCTAAGTTTAAGCCTAAGGCTAAGTCTAAGCATAAGGCTAAGCCTATGGCTAAGCCTAAGTCTAAGCCTAAAGCTAAGCCTAAGCCTAAATATATTCAGATAAATATTTTATCTATCAAATAAATATACTAAAATAAATATACTCAGATAAATATTTTATCTACTTAAATAAATAAAATATTTACGCAAATAATAATATTCCGTTGGATTTACCTGATCTTCAATTTACATAAACAATGAATATTTATTGAAACAAAAATTTTATTCCCCCTGTAGTATGAAACTCTAGATCTTTAAGTTAACCAGGTTTATCCTTATAATCCTATAAGTTTATTTTGAATGAATTTATGGTAGAGAATGTCTTACATATGTTAATTTTTAGGGCACTTAAACCTAGCTGAAAATCAACATATACTTAAAAAATATACAGAATTAGTTAGTAGTCTTTATGAAATAGGAAAACACGCAAATATACCGGTATGACTCATGAGTTCTACGCTAATATAACCATTCTAGATTTATCGCCATTTTTCGGAGACAAAAGGTCTAGCTATAATCATCAACGAGTTCAAGTGGATGCCAGATCGCAAGAAAGATCGAAAAAGCTCATATAAAGATGCTCAAATGTTAGAAGAATTGTTTAAAGCAATGAAATTTGAAATCTATGAGGGTGGTACTATTAAGGATGTAGAAAGAGATGTAATATTTTAATTTTGTAGTTAAGACTCTAGTTTTTGCGAGCAATCCACCTTTAGTCTGTTTCATCGAGACTAAAAAACCACTATCTTGATGATGCAGTAGATTTTGAAATTTTCGACCCGAAGGCCATAGAAGGAGACAAAAGCTTTTAACTTTGCGGATTTAGTTTTGATTTTGAGCATACTGGATTTTTCTAGACGAAGAATTCAAATCTGAAGTATGTTTTGCATGAAAATCGATCGTTTTTACTGTATGTCATTATAGTAAACATATACGGTGGATTCTCGATAGTACGGTCCCCAAAATCAAAATTTCAAAAAATCATATCGCCGTTAATTTTAATGCTATTTTTTCATTAACCACATTTTCCTTAAAATCTTATATAGAATTTTAAGGAAAATGTGGTTAACGAAAAAAATAGCATTAAAATTGACGGAGATATGATTTTTTGAAATTTTGATTTTGGGGGACCGTACTATCGAGAATCCACTGTAGTTACTCATAACACCGAAAACCGTCAACTTTCACAAAAACGGACTTCAAATTTGAATTCTCCATATAAAAACCCTAGTATACTCAAAATCAAGAGTAAATTCGCAAAAGTAAAAAACTTTAATCTCAGGTAGGGATCAAAACCAAGACCTTCGGATCGAAATTTTCAAAATCTACTGCGCCATCGAGTCGAGTTTTTTTATGAAATAGGCTATGATTACAAATTTTTATTATTTTTAAAGAAAATGTTGGAACATCTCAAAGCTTTCGCCATTGATGAACGACACATGGAGTACGATAGTTGCATCGTTGTTATCATGGGACACGGCGGTGACGGTATCATCTGTGATATAAATGGAAAGGCGATTGATATTAATCATGAAATTTTGAGTCTTTTTAACGGTACCAATGCTCCAGATTTGGTGGGAAAGCCAAAGTTTTTCATTTTCGAGGCATGTCGTGGAGGTGAGTCCAAATTGATAAATAAGTTATCAAGTTACAGAGTTTATAGAGTTACAAAGTTACAGAATTAATGAATTGTTTTAGGAAACTTTGATGATGGCGCCGTTATTAATCATCAACAAAAAGTTTCAAAATCGCAAAGTCCACAATATCTATACGAATCCAACGACGATTTCATGGAGATTTCAAATTTTTTATTTGAAAAATCGCCTGCACATGATTCGCAAAGAGTTCCTCTCTACTCGGATTTTCTTGTCTTTTATGCCACTGTGCCTACCATGGTTTCTTATCGCACTGATTTAAAAGATGAGTTGGAAAAGCGGCCGGAGATACTAGTTCTAGAAGGATCTAAGTTTATTACCAGAATAAACGAAGTGTTTTATAACTTTGCACATATAAAAGATCTAGAAGATATGGCGAAGATAGTAAGAATTGCAAAATTTCGCCCTTTTTTTATCTATAGAGTTTCGTTGACTGAAATTTCTAGTGCAGAATTTTATCTCAAATTTTGCTGAAAAACTTTGTAGGTAAAAAAGGAGGTGAAAAAACCATATGTTTTATTAAAAATGCGGCCGAATTTTATGAAAACCCGGAATTTCAATAAAACTGGTAACACATATAAATTTTACAATTTTAGATTAAAGGAAGAGTTGGCAGTCTACAAATTGAAATAGAAAATGAACAGACAAAAAAAGTGGAAATCAAGTATCAGCAGCCTCAATTCGTAACAACCAATAGTAAAAAATATTTTATGTTTCCTGGTGTTTATCGAATCGACTCGAGTTGATCTAATTTTTTATAATGAAAAATCAATACGTTTTTTATAAAAATTTGCAATTTTAAAATTTTTTCGAAATAAACGTTTTATGTTAAGGCTTCTCTTTGACCCAAATGATTTCGATTATAAAAAAGCTGCTACTCCACAGCTAACGTTGAAGCATATCAATATTGTGGCAAATAAGGGTGCGCGCTATCAGTCGTGCCGCGCTCGGCACGACGTTAGATGCGGCGTTAGCAGTTGTGCCGTTCCACTACGGCACGACGTTAGCAGTTGTGCCGGCACAACTCAGCGGTGGCACAACGTTAGCAGTGTCGGCACGACGTTAGCAGTTGTGCCGAGGTGTCGGCACAACGTTAGCAATTGTGCCGTGCGTTATGCCGCGTTGTAAAACGGCGGCACAACTCGCGGCACGACTGATAGCGCGCAACCTAACAAATACAATACATAATAAATCCGGATAAACCTTAATCAGTTAATCGGTTAATCCTGGTAAACTAACAAATATTTATTTTACTTTTTTGTGCATATGTACCTCCAAGTCTGAGCAATACGAGCTCAACTGGCTAAAAAGGACATGAATCAAAAACAGGGTGTTATACTTAAGTTTACATCGAACTTTTAGATCAATTCATAAAAAAGTTCGTTTTTTACATATACTTTATTTATCAAAAAACACAAGATAAAGCCTAAGAAATCAAGTAATCACCACGGTTGTAATAGACCATAAGCCACAATTTAGGAAGTTTTTTAAGGTCCCTTTCATAAAATTCAGCCGGCTTTGATTTAAAAAACTCATTGATAACAGCTCTTATCTCTCGATTGTTTTTTTGTGCAGGAAGTTCTTCAGCGCCCGAAAAATCTGATAGTCGAAAGGAGATATGTCTGTACTAAAACTTAGCTGGCCGAGAACTTCCCAGCCGAGCGTTTCTTAGGTGCAATGCATAGGTTTTCTGGACTTATGAGGTTTTTCTGTTGTGTCTTGAACAGAATTTTATGTTCTCTCAGTGAAAACTTAACCGCTTTTGACGATCTTTTTTTACTGTTCACATCGAGAAGAATCAGAATAATGCGTTGAAAACGGATTTGAACAACTGGAAAAGGTCTAAAATCGATAAAAATTAAATTTATCTGCTTTTTAAACCATTTCTCAATTTTCTCACTTTTTAAGCAACTTCTGGTGATCAAGATCCTCCTTTAACAGCGTGTTATGATTCTTCACGATGCGAGGAGTATTTAAAAAAAAGATCATCAAAAATGGTTGAGTTTTCGCCGAGAAATCCTTCTTGAAAAAATCAATTTACAGAAATGATTCTGCGAGGTATCTTTTAAAGCAACCTTTTTTTTAATTATTTTTAAAATAAAAGTTTTTAAAACACTTCTTCGTGGTTTGTTTTGCAGCCCACATACAGTTGACTCTCTCTATAAGCCCTCTCGGGTTCGAATCCTGCCTGGATCCATAAGTTTTTTGCTTTTCATTTGCTACTTGGTCGAAATTGAAAAATTTTTTGCACACATGAATAGTTGTTCCTCATCACGTGTGCAAAAAATTTTTCATTTTTGACCAATTAGCGAAAGCAAAAAGCTTATGGATCCAGGCAGGATTCGAACCCGAGGGGGCTTATAAAGAGATCCAACTGTATAGTTATGTCTGGTGCTATAATGTTTGTTGAGAGATCTCTGGTGGTTTTAGCTGAGAAAGTGGAACCTAATCCGGGGCACAACCCAATAGTTAGACAGCTTTTACTTCGTCACTCAAAAAATGAGCAAATTCTTGGAAGATACCAAAAAAATTTTTGTGGCGATACATCCTTAGAATCTTTTTTTGTTATTTGCGATTTATTCTCAATTTGAACGTATATTTAATTTGTTTAGGCATAAAATGGCGCGTCCTACTAAGAGAGCTAAGCATTCTAAAGAAACAATGAATTTTAGATGGTTGGAAGCTCGTCGATTAGCCGAAAAAGGAGTTCAAATGTCGAGAATGACGAGAATCACACATGTACAACGGGTCTTTTAGGATCTTCGAACGAAGACCCGGGGTCGTGCATAGCGCAGGGGGTTGAGAGGAGTGGGTCGTGCATGACGCGCGGCCATGAACGACACATTTCGCGAAGCGCGACCTTTTTTTTAGTCGTGCAATGACGGGGTCATGCAATCGGATCGCATTTTCGAAGATCTACTTGTACACGTGTGACGAGAATCATGTTTTTTTTCTTGAAATTTCATCATTTTTTATCGAAAAAGTCAATAATTTAAAGTCAATAGGCATTTTTATGTCCCTGTTTGTGTAATGTCAAGAATCGTACATAGGAAAATCATCGGAAAAAGTGTAGCAGAAATAAGCCACTCGATCAAGCAATTTTAACGACGAGTTTTGTGTTCTTCTTATCACTTAAGAAACACTAAAATTTTATTGATTTGAAGTTTTATAATAAATTTTCAAGCTAGACGTGCTTCATACGAGAATTGTTTAGTCACTTCAAATCACGAAAAAATTCAATTATGAAATAAGCCGAGAATCTTTTTGCTCGGCTACTTTGGTCGAGGAAAATACGTTCTTTCGTTTCATACCAACCCTTGTGATAATCCCGATGAATCAAGATTTGAAAAATAGGCTGATGAACTGAAATTCTTGGGCGGCAGAACTCCCTTTATAAGCAGGGTGTCCACATGGAATTTTCGAAAATAAGACAAATTTTCTCCAAAAATAAGATCCGACTTTAAAAAATAAGACGAGATGGTTTCTTATATAATTTAGGTATTTATTTGAAAATATTTTAAAAAATCCGAGCGATTTGAGCCGTTCTGGACCGAATCTGATCGAGTTTTGGAGGAGATATCCCCGTGAGAAGGGGAGGGTACAAAATTGCAGGAGTACCCCCAACTTAAAATGGCGTAGAAAATTCAAAATAAGGCAGATTTATACCAAAATGTAATCGATTATGCCCCAAGTATTCCTCTATCGATTACTTTTTAAATTAGGTGAAAAGACTTTAAGGGCCTCGAAAAAAAGCGTTTTGAGTGACTCGGCAGGGGTAAAAAAAAATTGTGCTATCAAGTAACTTAACAGCGCGCGAAGCGCGCTCACATTTGGGGGCGCACGGAGTGCGTCCCAGTTCAGGTTTAGTAGCTCAATTATGCATTTCAAGTGTTCTTGTATACATATGGCCAATCCTATTGCTAGAGGATTGACCATGTTTATACAGCAACACTCACTATCTGTATATCACATGAACAATATATTGAAGATAGCGCGAGACGAGGAGCTCCGAAGGCGCGACGGCACCGAGCGCATCAGGCATTCGGTCTCTCGATTCTAATTTGTTGAAAGCTGATGTAAAAATCTTGTTTCATCACCAGAACCTGGGAATCGAGCACCTTCGGTGCTCTGGGAATGCTGTATATATTTTTTCAATTTTTTTCGAATTTTCGGATTTTTTCAATTTCTATCCAATTTTTCGTTTTTTTTCAAATAAATCGATTTTTTTCAAAAAAAGAACATTTATTAAAAAAAAGCAAAAATATTTTGGCGGGGACGGGATTTGAACCTGCGCCTTTCTGACTGCACAACTAACGCTTTACCAGCTGCGCCATGAAGGCAAGCCCTACCAAATACCTAAGTTAAAAAGGCAAAAATGAAAAATTGAATTTTTAATTTTTTCTAGAGGGAGTACCCCCATGATTTTGGTGTCGTTTTTCTTCTCTCACCGAGCTCTTTCCAAAAATCTAAGTCGTAACGGGATTAGACTTAAGGTTACAAAATTCGGTCACAAACAGACAGACATTTGTCGTTTAATATTAAAAGATGAGCGATATTGCTACAAAAAAATCAACTTTGTCCAAAATGTTCAAAAATAAGATTTTCGATGATAAATAAGAAAATAAGACAAAATAAGAAAAAGTTTGAAAAATAAGACAAAATCTTATAAATAAGACAATGTGGACGCCCTGTTTATAATAAAAAAACTATTATGATAATAAAAAACTATTTTGAAATATTTGTTAGCAATGAGTTGATAAGAAAAATTTGATTACGACCCGGCGCATACGCATTTAAAGGCTTATCATAGCTGTATAAAATAGTTCTATTTTTTCATATTTCCATTCTTTCATAACGATTAGTTGTATTGTTTGTTGTTGGGAATTGCTAAAGTAGAAATTTGATCCAATGCATCAAAACAAGGTAATATGCTAATTTTTTTATCGTTTTAACATTTTTATCAATTCATTTTTAGCCAAGCCAAGAAAAATATTATGAAGACCTATCCGTAAATCCATCATACAAGAACATTGTCAATGTTCTTTCATTCGATAATAGAACCGTTGATCGACCATTTGATCCAGCGGCGCTAAAAGAAATCGAAATCTTAAATAGTTCTATTCATGTCGTGAAAAAGTGTCAATATGGTCCGTCAAACTTTGAATTTGCTATAAAATATACTCCTATACGACAAGATCGTTTCGAGACCAACAACGAGGCGAATAAGAAAAAATTGGAAAACCTACTCAACGAACTAAAAGGCTTCAAAAATCTGATCAACCATGAAAATATTGTGAAATTTTATGGACTTTGTATTGATAAAGAACATGTGCTTGTTTGTATGGAATTAATGGATTTTTCTTTGAGGGTAAGAAAGCCTAGAAAACCTAAAAATCTTGTTCTAGGATTTCTACATAACGTTCCATGATGCACAAAAGCCGTTTCCGGAAGATTTAGTTGGATACATAGTTAAAACCATGATTCAAGCTCTGTTGAAATGTCAAGAACATGGCCTCAATCATCGAATGGTCAAGCCCTCTAACATCTTTTTTAATGGAGTTAAAGGAGAAATTAAGCTGGGCGATTATGGAGAAGGACGGATTCTTCATGACTCAATGTCTAGCACGTTTTCAGGTAAATAAACACAAAGTAAAAAGGCTGCATGGGTAAATTTTAGGCACTTTATGCTATTGGGCCCCGGAAAGATTTTCGCTTGAGTACAAACATGATGATTCAAATTATAATATCGGATGCAACATTTGGAGTCTTGGGATCACTTTGATAGAAATCATTTTGGGGGAGTTTCCATACAAAGATCACAAAGGAAGAATCACTGAAAACATTGTTTTATTACAAAAGCAAATTGGAGAATTGCAATCGAAGAATTTGGAAAACCATCTTGGTCAGATGTCTATTGCAGATTCGGTCAAAGAATTCATCCGAAAATGCTTGGTAACTTCTATAAAGGAGCGTACCTATGACATGATTGCTGGAACCGAGTTTTACACAAGCATAAAACAACCATATAACGAAGTTGTTAAAAAATATGCCGAGCAATATGAATATGTAAAAAAAGCGCTTGAAAAAGAAAAAGAATTAGAACAAGATTTATCGAAATTAAAAGTGGAGCCTAAAACATCCGATACCGATCCCAAGAAGGTCTTCGAACAAGAATCGTTTAGTTTTAATGTTGCTAACGTCAAAGAAGTCAAGAAAATTTACACACAAAGACGGTCCGAAGTTTTCGAAGGACTCTATGAGTTGGACGATCGAAAACTCGCCATTAAGAGACTGTTTTTCAAGAGCCATGAAAACCCGCAGAAGAAGAAGGATAGATTCATATATGAAATCCAAGTGATCAAGAAACTTAACAATAAATCGCCTTTTCTTACGTACATCTACGAATACGAAATCAAAGATAAACACGGCAATTTATATATGGAACTGATGAATATGAATTTGAAGGAGCTGTATTTGGCAGTGCATAAAAGTGTGGAGAAATTCCCTGAACAATTGCTGCGTAAGTAAATTTAAATGGGTCATATTTTTTGGCACCAAAAATATTTTTTTTGGCACCAATATTCTGGATTAGGATTCTGAATTCCGATTCTGGACTCGGATTCAGAATCTGAATTCCGGATTCTGATTCTCAATCTGGATCCTGAATTCGGATTTTGGATTAGGATTCTGGATTCGAATTCTGAATCAGGATTCTGATTCTGAATCCGGTTCTGGATTCTGATTCAGGGTTCTGAGTCCGGATTCTTATTCATAATCTGAATTCTGAATCCGGATTCTGAATCCAAATTCTGAATCTCAATCTGGATTCTAAATTCGGATTCAGAATCCAGATTATGAATCGGAATCCGGATTCAGAACCCAGAATCCAAATCCGAATCCAGAACCGGATTCAGAATCAGAATCCTGATTCAGAATTCGAATCCAGAATCCGGATTAAGAATCCAGAATCTTAATCCAGAATCCAAAATCCGAATTCAGAATCCGGATTCAGAATCCAGAATCAAATCCAGAATCCGAATTCAGAACCCAAATCCTAATTCAGAATCGGATTCAGAATCCGAATTCAGACCCAGATTGAGAATCAGAATCCGGAATTAAATTCTGAATCCGAGTCCAGAATCGGAATCCGGATTCAGAATCCGAATCCAGAATATTGGTGCCAAAAAAAATATTTGCGAATTTAAATTTGCAGTTTTACAAGTTTTTAGGGTGTATTACGGTCAGTACGGTCAACGCTTTGTCCTATTGTCACGCGAAGAACATCATACATTGTGATGTCAAGCCAACCAATGTCCTGATTAATCAACATGGAAAAATAAAATTAACCGATTTTGATAGCGCTATTGACCTTGATAATTCGGATAAATATGATCGAATCGGTGGGACCATGGCCTATTGGGCTCCCGATCTTTTTGCTATTGACAAAGAAGGATTACGACTTGACCCTAGGCGAGATATTTGGAGCCTAGGAATCACTTTAGCAGAGGCTTTACTTGGACGGTTGCCATACTTAGACAATGAAGAGCCGGTGCCACAAGGATACGAGACAATCAAATATTTAAATAAAATCATCGGTGACAACAATTTCTTAGATGTGGGATTTACACTCGAAGGATTTCGCGATGAAAGCATTTTCTACGGCAAATTCGCTAGACTTGAATATAATGAAACCATTATTCAATTTCTAAGTGCATGTTTGCGCATTATTGAAGAAATTCCAAGCTTAACTAAACTTCAAACGACGGATTTCTATCAAGCTTGCCCTAAAAACAGCGATGAAATTTATAAAATAACAAGGAACCATATTCAAGTATGATGAAAAAATGAAGGTTTAAGAACCGAAGTTTAGGAAACGCAGTTTTTTCGTCCACCTGTAAATAGCACAGTACAACCGGCTCCTAGCTCTTCGACACAAATTGCAGCACCGTTATCGGCGGCTACCAAAGACGAGGTTGTTTTCTAGTTATAGCAGATATATTTTTTCTAAAGAAACAAAGAAACAAACAGAGGCTTTCTAGATTTTTCTAGGTTCTCTATATACAGTCAAACCTCCGTTCTATGACACCTTCGTTTAATGACAACGACCACGCAGGGATGCCGGCGGGAAAATTTGGTATATATAGCAAGTCGATTTAATTATATACCAAATTTTCCCGCCGGCATCCCTGCGTGGTCGTTATGTCCTCTGTCGGGTGTCATAAAACGGAGGTTTGACTGTATTAAAAATTTTTTATTCTAGAATAAGAATGCAGATTTGCCAACACATATACGATGTGAAAATTTGTTGTTCTTGACCCGTAAAGCCTTGGCAAAATTTTCTGACTTTAGTAAGGATAAAAATATTGTTAAAAAGTAACCATTTGTAGGAGAACTTTTCTCTTACGCCCATCCCGACATCTATGCCTATCCTTGTTTTACTCCTATTCCGTCTCCCTAACTCTCCGCGTACCCAGATTTTGGCTTCTAATCATATCTCTGCCACTTGTTAGGTATTGAGTAAGAAAGCCCTATTACATATACTAAATAATAGAACAGGGGTGAATTCAAACCTATTACGAAATCGATGACTCATCACATGATGTCATCTTGTTTATGAATGACGTCACTATTTCGAAATTAGGGCGGAGTTTCACTGTTCTAACAGAGTATATAAAGGCTCGACTCACTAAGTCGAAGTCGTCGGGTTCCCATAGGGTCGCCACTAATTCGTTCGGAAATTTTTGACTTCACTAATTTATCACTAATAACATCACTAATTTCGTTCGGACACATCACTAATAGGCGTTCGGACGCATTCGGAAACGTTCCGACGCGCTCGGACGAGCGCCCGAACGTTTTCAAACGCATCAGAACGCGCCCGAACGCCTATTAGTGATGTTTCCGAACGCGTCCGAACGCAATTAGTGAAGTTATTAGTGAACCAAAGTCCTTTCGGGAGCCGTCCGAACGTATTAGTGGCGTCCCTTAGATTAGGCTCCGTAGTTAGGGTTTACTATTGTTACCTTTCGCGCATTGTAACATATTTTATTCGAATAAACTCTCAACTTAAAGTATTGTGCGCTTGAGTATTTTCGCGGAATCGTTAGACGAGCACGATCATACACGAGACACAACACCACTCTCTCTCTCTGACTACTCCAGGCATAGCCAAGGGGCCCCTTGTCGTAGCGAAATCGCAAAAAATTATTAAAAATAGGTGGCTGGATTTTTTCTACCTTATCTTTTTTCTTGATGATTTCTACAGCCTCTGTCGTAAAATCCTGGCTACGTCTATGCTCCTGCCTTTTAAATTATTTCTTTGTATAATTTTATAAGTTTTTAGGAAAATTATTGAAGGATGAAGAAAAATTCGATTACTATGCAAAGAAAGCACGTGAATTTTACACGGAAAAACTTTATGATGAGATGAAAGTATGTTTGAGGCACTTTTGATAACTTTGACAGAGAGACTGATCTTTAAAATTTGCAGGTTTATCCACACTTTTCAAAGCCCAAGGGGCTAGCCATTATCATTAACGAGATTGACTGGGCGCCAGACTCCGAAAAGAAACGAGATGGATCAGAAAAAGACGCCAAAAATCTGGAAATTCTATTCCGTGAACTTGGTTATGAAATTTACCAACAAAAAACCCTTGAAAATTTAACAAAAAAGGTAGGTGTAATTTTGTTGCTAGTAGGGATGTTACATGCCAAAATAGAAAAAGTGGCAAACACCATGCCAAAACGTGTCACATACGTGGCATTTTTTGGTTGAAAATCGAAAATTTTGCTCAAAGAATTTTTACTCAAAATCAAATTTTGATAAAAAAATCGAAATTTTTACTCAAAAATCGAATTTTGATAGAAAAATTGAATTTTTTTTGGTGAAAAATCGAATTTTTGCTCAAACATTGAATTTTTTCATAAAATCGAATTTTACTCAAAAATCGAAATTTTTCTCAAAAATTGAAATTGCTTAAAAATTGAATTTTTTCTCAAAAATCAAATTTTTTGCTCAAAATTTATTGAAATTATCGGTCCTAATGAATTTGATCTTCTCTTTAAAACACGTCCAACAACGGGGCAAAAAGTCCAAAAATGTGGCAAATGCAATGTAACATCCATAGTTGCTAGGGTTCTCAGCTCTAAGGTAGCTCGATCTGCTTAGGAAACTTAGTAATGTAAAAACCCTAAAAATCTAGAAACCTTAGAAAAATTCTTTTCATTTCTTTAGGAAATGTTGTACCACCTCAAAGCTTTTGCTACTGATGTTCGGCATAAAGATGGCAAGAGTTGCATCGTTGTTATCATGGCGCACGGAAACGAAGACGTTGTTTGTGATACCAAAGGCAATAGGATCCTTATCAATCATGAAATTAAGCCTCTTTTCAATGGAGAAAATGCCGAAGGTTTAGTAGGAAAACCCAAGCTTTTTATCTTCCAGTCATGTCGTGGAGGTTTATTTGATTCACCAAAACTAAAAGTTCCAGTTTATAGGAAATCACGACGATGGGGTTAATTTTGATGATCAAGCTGAGATTCAAAAATTGAAAAATTCGTTGGCTTCAAAACAACAAATCGATGGCGCATGCTTCGGCAAACCGAAGAATCCAGATCCATCCCCAAAAAATCCATCTTCCGGTAACCCAAGAAGAATTCCCAACTATTCGGACTTTTTTGTCCTTTATGCGACTGTACAGACCACTCCAGCCTTTCGTAACTCCAAATATGGATCCACGTTTATTAGAGCCATATGCTATACTTTTTATAAATTTGCTCATCTATACGACCTGGAATATATGGCCAGATATGTAGGGATTGTGAAAAAGTTATTGAATCAAAATTTTAGATCAAATTGAAAGTCTCTGAGAGTGAGTTTCATCTCGAAAATAAACAAACAAAAATTCTCGAAGTGAAATATCAGCAACCTCAGCTTGAGTCAACGAATTCTAAAGAGTTTTATATGTTTCCGGGTGTTTATATCAACTGAGAAAATGCACAAAATTTTATTGAAATTAAAAAGAAAGACTTTTTGACGCCCTTTGGGGGTTACTTATATGCTTTACGAACTTAAAAATGTTTAAACTTTTTAACGTGTTATCGATTTTTGACGAGCAACCACTCAAATGATTCGTCTAGTCGAGAAAATAAAGCTATACACAACTTTTTTTGTTTACTGACAAAAAAGTTGGAAAAAATAAGAAAACCTTAGAAAAACGACCAAAAATAGCACTTTTTAAGAAAAAATTGAAAATAAATCACAAGATAAAAAGTTTAAGCCTTTTGAAAGTTGTGAAATTATGATAAGGTTTTAATTATATCAATTCAATTATGTTGTTTATTAAAGCGATTTGCTTGATCTTGTTCAAATTACAAATAACGCGCACTATTTCATTCAGTTGTAATTATTATTATTACGGATTGAGAAGTTTCAATCAAAAAGCTTTATTACAAAATCTACGCGTCTGGCACGCTTGCTGTTTAATTATTATTTCAGAATAAACGGATAAAGGTTATAAGTAGAACCTTTATCACAATTCAATAATTTCGAGTTCAAGAGATATTATTTCTGAAGAATTTATACTAAATAAATGAAGCTTTGAAAGGGCATAAAAATGCTATGTTTATAGCTTGTAAAAAAATTTTTCACAAAAATGTAGTATTCGTGTTCGTAAATAATAATAATCTTGAAAAAAGTCACTCTGTAAATTTTATACAAAAAACGACTTATCTATCAAATAGTATTTTCACTATAAAAAATCCTATTTTTATAGTGAGCACACCTTCGGCTTCAAAAAATTTCGATTTTAAAATATTTATTCGATTAGAGAAGTCAATTTAGTTTTGGTTTTGTGATGCCCCCATTTTTGTCAAATTGTGTACATCGTGCGTTTCATTGTAGCGTTACGTTTTGTTGCAGCATTATAATTGCTGAATTTTCTGTTGTAACACTGCTGTAAAATCAATCGCATGAATACTGTTGTTCTGAATGTAAATCCTTATGGACTTCAAAAACGTTATCATAAATGAGGGAAGGGTGGCATCCTCTGAACCACGCACTCAAATGACTGAGATGAAGTGGAGACCCCTATTTCTATGTTGAAAATAGCCCCATCAATGATACGATAATGTAGTCAAGACGATTTTGGATAAGAAAAGAGATTTTATTAAAGGCATAAAAGAAGATCGAAATCATTTAAAGGACCAGTCCAGTAATTTACAACCATATGAAAAAATGATATATTCGGAAAGATCATAAAAAATGGAGCATTTTTTGTTTTTACGCCATTTTCTAAATCGTTGTAGTTTTCGAGATAAGTGCGTTTGAAATTTGAGTTTGTGTACAAGCTCTTTGTTGTAATACATAAACTTTTTTTGCGGAAAAATCGATTTTGCATCGATTTTTTAAATTTCCATAAAATGAACATTGTAGCAATTTTATAGCTAAATAAGACGAACAAAATGACACCAAAATTATCCAATTTGAAAATTGTTTAGGTTATTGAAACGAAAACACTGATTCATGTTTTCGTTTCAATAACCCATGACAATTTTCAAATTGGATAATTTTGGTGTTATTTTGTTTATCTCATATGGCTATAAAAAATTGCTATAATGTTTATTTTATGAAAATTTAAAAAATTGATGCAAAAATGAATTTCTTCGAAAAAATTCAAAAAAGTTTGTGTATTACAACGAAGAGCTTGTAAACAAATTCAAATTTCAAACGCAATTATCTCGAAAACTACAACGATTCAGAACATGTCGTAAAAACAAAAAATGTTCCATTTTCATGATCTTTTCAAATATATCATTTTTTCATATGATTATAACTTACTGGACTGGTCCTTTAAAGGCTTTTGGAAATTTTTTATAACTATTAAAAATGTTGATGGTAAATAAAGAATAATATTTTGTCAAAATTATTTTTTATAAAGTTTATCAATAATCTTTTTTTATATTTTAATTATACGACAATTGCAACGACAAATTTAGAATGCGCGTCTTGTTCAAAAACCATTCAAATTCGTCGTCAGAGAGCTGCAACTTGTTGTATAGATCATCTAATTTTTAATCTTGAAGTTCGATTATTGCCATTTTAATTGAAAAAGAAAAAAATTGCTATATAACATTAGTTTTGCGTGAAATGCAAAATTAAAGAATCTAATGCAAACTTTTTGACGTTTTTTTGGCTAATTTTGCATATGATGATAAGTAAATATTATGTATTTATTTTCTAACAAAACCCACAATCGGCACAATGCTGGAGTAATTACTCGAGTTTATGCAGCTGACAAAAACAAAGTTTGGCAAGCTTTTTAGTTCAATTTCTTCTTCATCGTTTTCCCCAAATTCTTTTTCCATACTTTTTCTTGTCAGCTAAAAAAGATCAAACTGTATAAAAATGTTCAATTTAATTTTTCACGCTTCAAAAATGTGCGCAATCGATTGTTCGCCTAGAAATTACCCTAAAAAGTCGATTTTTAGAAGAAAATCGGAAAAAGTTTTTTTTGATTTCTCGAGAATAGACTATAAATGTTACGCCCCTTTAATATTTTACACCGTTGACCCTTTGAGAATACATTCAGATGTCTATTAAGGAAAAATGCTCAAATAATAAAGTCTTAGAAAATTATGAGGAATTTTTTGGAATATGACTTTTCTGAAAATTTCACGAACTCAACTTGCTGGTTCCTTGTGCGAAAAATTGTATAAAAACATAAAGATAGCTAAAATTTATAGTAATAAAACATGAAAATGGTTTGATTTAATTATTTGTAGTAGCGGATAATGTAATCATAGTGAATTGCGTCAGCACTTTTGGTACCTGCGTAACAATACGACTTGCTTCCGTAGTACTAAAATATCGAAAGTGTTTATGAAAAAATTCAAAAATTTTACAACATGGCCAAGACCATTGCGATTCTCACAGTATATATAACAATAACTTCCAGGATAAGTGCTGTGTTCGGTGAAATTGGGCTAAAATGTTAAAAAGATGCCCGATTGAGGCGGCGAACAAGAAAGGCAAGAAAGAGTTCAGGGGGAAATGTAGTAGAACTCCTTCTCCACTCCTCTTTAATCTACTGTCATCATACCTTGAAGATGTGATCTCGAACTTCTTTAGCACGAATTGGGCGTCCAGCAGTGCAACAATAGCACCCTCGTGGATTAGCGCTCAAAACTCCACTCAAGATCATCCAATTCGTCAAATAATGAGCGCAATCATGACCCGTAAAACTTTTATGACAAACGCAACCACCTGTATAAGGAATCATCGCTAGTTAAAAGATTATGATCGAAACTGAGAGAAGAGAAGACTATTTCACGCTTATAAATGGTTGAGAAAAAGGATTGGCTGCCTAGTTGATTAGGAAGGAATTGAGCACATACCTAAAGTTTTTGTTGCTGTTAGTAACGGTTATCGACACGTAGGCCATCACAGAACCAAGGCAACCGACGAAAGGGCTAAATGACGCTTGACCAAGTCATCATATATTTCCCATTTCACAACAATTATATCTTTTATCAACCAAAACAAATAGGAATTTAACAATAAAACATTAAAAACAAATCTTTTACGCAAGATAATCTGAAGAATGTTTTTAGCGGTTTTTTGGTGAAAAAGATTATTGCGCTTGTTCAAAACCCATGAAGACAGTTGCCAGACCCGCAGAGAGACAATTTACAATCATATGAAAAAAAGATATATAAGGAAAGATATGAAAAATTACAATTGTATGAAAAATTAAATGTTCGGAAAGATCATGAAAAATGGAGCATTTTTTGTTTTTACGGCATGTTCTGAATCGTTGTAGTTTTCGAGATAATTGCGTTTGAAATTTTGAATTTGTTACAAGCTCTTCGTTGTAATACACAAACTTTTTTGCGGAAAAATCGATTTTTATATCAAATTTTAAATTTTCATAAAATGAACATTATAGAATTTTTATAGCTAAATGAGACGAACAAAATGACATTAAAATTATTCAATTTGAACATTGTTTTGGATTATTAAAACGAAAACCCTGATTCATGTTTTTGTTTCAATAACCCAAAACAATGTTCAAATTGGATCATTTTGATGTTATTTTGTTCGTCTCATTTAGCTATAAAAATTCTATAATGTTCATTTTATAAAAATTTAAAAAATTGATGATAAATATCGATTTTTCAGTAAAAAATTCAAAAAAGTTTGTTATTACAACGAAGAGCTTGTAACAAATTGAAAATTTTAAGCGCAATTATCTCGAAAACTACAGCGATTCAGAACATGCTGCAAAAACAAAAAATGCTCTATTTTTAATGATCTTTCCTAATATATCATTTTTTCATATGGTTGTAAATTATTGGACTGGTGTAAAATTACTGGACTGGTCCTTTAATAAATCACTGGCAGTCTGACATTTTTTAAGGGGGCAAACAGGAAAAATTCGCGTTGTCCCATGGAGTAAGTAAAAGGAGGAACTTTCTTTTGTTAAAGTTTTTCTCTTAAAATTTTTATTCTACAACTACGGGAAGTTGTCTCTAACTTTTACAAAAAATCTTGCTCCCGCAAAACTCATAATTTCCCAGAAACAAGAAAAGAATCGAACTTTCTTGATAAACTAATTTCCTATTTCGCTTGTTCTTAAAATATCATAGAAACATTTAACAGGTGGAAATTTCTATTATCTTGCGATAAATTTAGCTTACTTTTTATAAGATCTTTGAGATTTTGAAGATAGAAAAATGAACAACTGGGATTATGTAGAAGTTATGATAAAAGTAGTTTTTGGAGCAGACAAAACAATTTTCAAATTGGATAATTTTGGTGTCATTTTGTTCGTCGCATTTAGCTATAAAAAATGTTACAACATTCATTTTATGAAATTTTAAAAAATTGATTCGAAAATCGATTTTTCCGCAAAAAGTTCAAAAAAGTTTGTGTATTACGACGAAGATCTTGTACACAAATTCAAAATTTCAAACGTAATAATCTTGAAAACTACAACGATTCAGAACTTGCCGTAAAAACATCAAACAACACTGCTTTTCCTTTAATTTCCTTACAGGTGCTTTTATAATTTCGTGTAATAGAGTTTCCTAACTGCTATGTAAGATTAAGTGCCGAGATAGTTAAATTGAAACATTTTCTATACCAAAAACTCGTTTTTGACAAAAATTGGATTTTAGCTATTCCGTTATGGGAAACGGAGCTAGCGTCGAGTTACTGAATTCAGAGTTTCAGCGTGCTATTAACTTCACTTTTTATGCTAACCATACTTGCATAAATTTAAGTAAGTCATTCCTGCATAGCCACCGTTTTTTATGCTTTGCAAATTTTTTCTTTAAAACTTCATGGCGCACAAATTTGTGCCAAAAGTGGCAATATGCACAAAATCAAATAAAAACGGTTAATTATTGCTGGAAAAACATTTTTAGACATAAAAAAGTAGTTTTTAAGTATGTGCCTTTTGTTTCTAGCTAAAAATCAGTAATTATACATAATTGCTGCATTTCAATGTGCAAAAAAATTTCAACTCCAGCAGGAGTCGAACCTGGGTTGCAAAAAATGTTAACCAAATATATACCCAACTGAGCCATAAATACAAGTTAATTTAGATGGTTGTAAAATTTCCATAATTTCAGCAAAATCATCGTTCGAAAACTTCTAAGGAATGCACAGCTTGAACGTTGTTGTTATTTTTTATGATTTTGGGCTTAAAAGTTGCGTAATATATAAGAAAATAAAACTATAGACTCCTTTTGAAATTTTTAATCAAAATAAAATTTTTTCTATTATATTAACTGTAAGAAAAATGCCAAAAAATCGTTTAAAATATATATTTTTAAAATTTAAACGACAAACCGAGTCTATACTTTTATTTTCCTACTTGTTACGTAACTTTTAAGCCCGAAATCATAAAAAATAACAACAACGTTCAAGCTGTGTATTCTTTAGAAGTTTGCAGAAAGATGTGTTTTTTGGAATTCATTTTTCTCTACCAAAATTAACTCTAATTCAAAAATTTTTTGACTAGGCTTGTAGAGGAAATTCAGAGGAACGTTTTAAAAAAAGAATTATCAAAATTCATAACATTTTCGCTGAGATATAACGTTTTCTTTGAGGGTATACTTGTTCGCATTAATAAAAGTGCTTAAATTTAAGGGCACACTCTTGGAAATATTTTTTTGTACTTAAAACTGTTTTTCCAGCTATAATTAATCGTTTTTAGTTGATTTTGTGCATATTGCCACTTTGGGCATAAATTTGTGCGCCGTGACTTATAGATGTCTAACTTTTTAGCCAAGCCAGAAACTAGCACAGCTGAATGGCAGAAATATTATCAGTGCAAACTTGATTTTTATAAGAAGTATAGCAATTATGAACTCCTCGTGTACTTTGACCGCGTCGAAGATGATTTATTTAAAATGAACATGATAGCTAGACTAGTGGTAAGTTTAAATGGATCAAATTCTGACGTTTTTAGGGCGGCGTTCCATGGATAATCTTAACGTTTCTTGTTATTCTACTCATCACAAGAACCAAAGAGCTTCTCACACAATTTGGAATCATTTGCTTAGCCATTGCATTCTGTGATCTCATGCTTTTTAGCTACATGGTTCTAATGCAGTTAGCTTATGACATTCGGTATACTTTTTCACTAAATTTTCTCATCAAAAGCACATTAAGTTTCATCCTTATGAACAACCCATATCTTGCCACTAGTTGTGATAAAGATGCTCCTTTTAACATTTTTGGTATCCGTATTGATCGGATAACCTATTATCTTAGTGCGTGTGCCATGACAACATGCGTTTTTTATGGGACATTCAAGTCGTTTCAGCGCTTTTTAGCCTTGTATTTCCCATTGTTTTACAATGAATATTTTAAAATGAAACAGGCTATTGTTTGTTGCCTAGTTATTCCGATCATTGTTCATGTGTGTTTTATACCGGTTTTGTTTATACCAAGTAAGTAATTTTAACTCTCGATAAAAACTATCCTAAAGGGAAATTTCCTTAGATACTGTGTCAGATTACCGTAAAACTTCTAATAGAACCCCATGTAAATATAAAAATTCTCTGAAAAATCGAGTTTAAATCGGATTTTTTCGAGCGAGCACTTTTTGGATAGCCCTGGGGATAGGGAATAATCTATATAAAGAATTATTGAAAAATATTTTATTTTCATCGAGATATGGCCTTTTGAATTTTTTTAAAAATTTAAAAAATTTAAAGCCTTACATTCAAAAATCCACCAAAAATCAAAATTAAATCAATTTTCTTCGAGCGACCACTTTTTGGATAGCTAAGCGTATGAGGAACATTATGTAAAAGAAATTATTGACAATGACTTCGATTTTACAGAGATATGATTTTTTGAAAAAAAATATCATTTTGTCAACTGTTTCAAATTCCAAGGGCCATAACTCAGTGAAAATAAAATATTTTTCAATAATTTCTTTTATAGAACGTCCCTTTCTACAGTAGCTATCTAAAAAGTGGTCGCTCGAAGAAATCCGATTTAAAATCAATTTTTAAAAGAGCAATCACTAACACCTTCTAATAGAGCCCCATGGGGTTCTATTAGAAGTTTTACGGTATGTTTTATCTTTCCCTGATTTTTTGTTTCTTACTCATCCATCAATTATTATCTTTCCCCATGAGCTTGTTTAGGGAGCGGAGGAACGTTTGGGCCGCCCATTTGGCAAGTCTAGCTACGCTACTGTCTTTCCCGAATCTATGTTCCCATTCGGTTTTTATTTGGGCAAATCCCAGCTTTTTTGCTAAACAGATTTTCAGCTTTTTAGCAAATCTAGTATTTTTTGCAAAAAACTTTTGAAATTTTTTACAGAACTTTTTTACCTGATTACAGATTTTTTAACAGATTAATTTACGAGTTATTTTTAAGGCTTTTTTGCAGGACTCAAACTGGTTACCTGCTTCCCTTGTTTATAAAAAAAATTCGTAAAATAATCCTAATGCCTGTTTTAGATGTAGACATCCGTTATGTTTATGGACGCTACCTTTTCGGCGCTATATACGACTTTTCCCTGTACAAATCTTCCATAATCGTTAAATAGATTCGAGATTACATTGATTATATAAACATCGTGCTTTCTATTTTATTCGATGTTGCAACTGCGGTTAAGCTTTACTATTATCATAGGAAAAACTACTCAGAATGGACAAGACAACGAGCAACATTGGAAAGATTGTTTTTATTTCAAGTAATTTTAGATGATAGTTA
>OZJO01000894.1:0-23561 GCA_900406225.1 Acrobeloides nanus | reverse complement strand
GCTCTAAGACTTTTCACAACGATCGATTTTCTTCCCTTTCCCATAGTCAAAATCAAAAAATTCTTTCATATTCGTGTTCCCCATAACAAAAAACCCCGCGATACAAAAAATCAGCCGATTTGGAAAAAATTTTTAAAGAGAAATCATTTTTTACCCCTTGTAAAAATTTTCAACAAAAGATCCAAATTGGCTGATTTTTTATACCCAGATGTTTTTCGATATGGAGAATTCGAATCTGGAGAAATTTTTGATTTTGAGGGAAAGTAGAGAAAATCGATCGTTATGAAAAGTTCTAGAGCCTTAAAAAACTATCGAGCCAAAAATTCGCATATTTATGTTCTGTAACAAGGATTAGCACTTGTTGTGAGCCATCACTAGGAGTGAATTTGGGAAAAGTTTCCCTCATTTTTCAGGATTCTTTTTGACTGCTCAGTTTTTTTGCACCTTTTATAATTTATGTTCATGTAATTTTTTTATTTGACCAAACATAAATAAACTTTTTTAAACTAGACTAAAAATTCCATTTTCAGGTCTCTAATCATTCTTCTCCTATTCTGCTGTTGTGGATTCCTTTTGGTGCGCAAGTATTGTATGAACCGAGAAAATAATTGGGGCAATAAGCCGCAATACTCTCAAGGGGAAGGTTAGCAGCAATTAGCTTCAAGAGCACCCTCTAAAAAATTGCATTTTAGCGCAATATACGACAAATGAACCGCCGCCACAGTATCCGGGAGGAGGTTATCCAATGCCACAGCCACAGAATTACTACAGTTAGTAGTTGTGTTACTAGAGAAGTTGCTCTAAGACTTGTATATTTCGGAGATCTCTATTTGTGTATTTTTGGTTTTGTTTAATCGGTTAATTTTTATGATTCATATTGAAGCCTTGTTTTATAGATAAACTAAAAATTGCATTTAGGCTGAGTTCAAGCGTGTCAAAAAAGTTGTCGAAAATGTAGCTTTGCCTGATTTTCAATAATATCATGTTTATTGAAACGATTGGTCATGAAGCATAAAATTTTAGTGATCGAGAAGCAAAAAAAACAATAATTTTATACTTCATGAACAATCGTTTCAATAAACACGATTCATTGAAAATCAGGCAAAGTTACATTTTTTGACATACTTGAACGCAGCCTTATGCTGTACTGTGAACTTGTTATGTATGTTATCAAAAAATTTAAAGGAAGAGGGCCAATTGAGGCGAGTTATCGCAAAAGATTTGTTCAAAATTTTCGACAAACGTAAAATTTTGAAAAAAATTTTTTTACGATAAATCGGCCCCTCCCCCTTTAATAGAAGTATTTTTTCTTCATAGACATGCAATAGAATGTCAATTTAATAACATGCAATACAATTTTTATATTTTATGCAAATTTTATATTTTATGAATTTCTATAAATAAACAATATTTTACAACCTCACAAAAAGTAAATAAATCAGAGATCATCAAGAGGAGATTTTTCAGGCGGAGGCCCACAAGGCTGCACCATTCGACAAAGCAGATTATATTGGGCTCTAGCACGAGTTTCGTTCTCACAGATTGCAACATAGCTCAAATGATCTGGATGTCCTGAAAAGCGAATGTATTTTATATCAGACTGCGTTCAAGCATATCAAAAAAAATGTAACTTTGCCTGATTTTCAATAAAATTGTGTTTATTGAAACGATTGGTCATGAAGCATAAAACTTTATTGGTTTTTTTGCTTCTCGACCAATAAAATTTTATGCTTCATGACCAATCGTTTTAATCAACACGATTTTATTGAAAATCAGGCAAAGTTACATTTTTTGAGAAGCTTGAACGCAGCCTCACAAAAAATCAACTCACCAATAATAGAAGCTAAAGAGTCGCGATGCTGATTCACAACCCATTCCCAGCGATTCATATCCGCATGTCCACAACCGGTGTACTTGGATTGGAGATGTTCCAGTTGTGCCAAAACATGGAAACGTTCTGTCGGTCCTGATGAAGTCATTTTGGAAAATTACTTTTCTATCCTAAATTGATAGTTGAGCGATCGAAAAAGAAAAAAAAATTTAATTTTATAAACATGTTTACACAATTTTTCATAACAACCTGGGGAGTTCCCCTGGTTCCCGCCACTTAACGTTGACTAAAATCGGCAAAAAAAATTTTTATTTTCTTCCGAAGATTACCCATTTAAAACCTGGAGACGGAGAGCCTTCGGCAGTCGGGCACTCGGCCTCGCTTCCGAGTGCTTCTGAATACCTCCGAGCGCTTTTATACAGGATGAGTAAAAAACCGTATTTTTGCGTTTTTTGTTGAAATTTTTTTAAAAATCACCTATAAGGGATATTTTCATGCGAGAAATCGATTGCACACTTTCTCACATAAAAATACCCCTTATAGGTGATTTTTGAAAATTTTTCGCCAAAAAAGCAAAAGTACGGTTTTTTCTCACCCTGTAGTCCTCTTTTGCATAAAACATGTTTAAACACGTTCTATTAGTACGCGTACCGCATAAAAATACTTGAAAAAATTTTTTGTCTCCGATTTTGGTGTCAATTGTCTTTTTAGGGTAATTTCTAGGCGAAAAATCGATTGCGCGCATTTTCGAAGCATGAAAAATTAAGTTTGATCCTGAAAATCAAAAAAATGTGTCGAGTTTTTCTTGGAAAGCACCATTTCATACGTAATGTTATGCGCACATTTTCGACACATGAAAACGACGTCTAGACATTGAAAATGGGAGTTTTTGGTTCAAAAAACGAACTTTTTTCCTGAATCAGAGGCAAGAAAGCGTTTTCACACTTGATAATGCGCGCAATCGGTTCCCCGAATAAAATTAGGCCTAGAAAGTCATTTTTAGAAAAAATTTTTTCGAGAATACGCCATAAATGTTACGCCCCCATCGGTTCAGAAAAATTTTCGCGTTGAAACACAATTCTACCCTGATTTTCAGGGTCAAACTTTATTTTTCACACTTCGAAAATGCGCGCAATCGATTTTTCGCCTAGGAATTACCCTAAAAAGTCGATTTTTAGAAGAAAATCGGAAAATTTTTTTCGATTTTTCGAGAATAGGCTATAAATGTTAAGCTCCTTTAAGATGCGTTTTGAAATCGATTGTGAACGCCAAATTACAAATTTCATACAATCGCTTTATTGCTCAAATTTTTTCAAGCGCCTAATCTTACAATGCGCTTCTTACACGATCATTTATGTGAATCTTTTATGGAGTCGAATACAAATGACTAATCAAAAAGTGGTCCAAAAAATGCGTCGGCGATTTGTTGGCATATTGTTCAACGCCAATAAAGTTGAGGGCTGATGTTTATATTACGATTCACATTTTCGGAATTAGTTTCTCCAAAAATTTTCAAGATTTTTACAGGGTGTATCGAAAAAACCGGAATTTGGGCGATTTTTCCATGTTTTTTCGACCCGAAATTTTTTTCAAAAATCTTAAAATGACCCATATAGAGATAATTTTATGCGGGAAATCGACTGCGCACATTCCGGAAGCTTGAAAATGCTTGCCAGATCCTGATTCAGGCAAGTAAGTGTGCTAATTTGCATTTTTCTCTTTTATATACAACACTTATTTTTATGAATCAAGACCTGGGAAGCATTTTCAAGGTTCGGGAATACGCGCAATCGATTTCCCGCATAAAATTACTCTTATATGGGTCATTTAAAGATTTTAAAAAAATTTCGGGTTGAAAAAACACGAAAAAATCGCTCAAATTCCGGTTTTTGATACACCCTGTAATTTTCAAAAATTGTTTTCTTAGAATGAGTGCCGCTACAGCAACTAGCCCTTATGGTCACGAGCCGGGCAAACCATTTGAATGTTTGAGTATTGCTGTGGAGCTGCGTAAAGAACAGTTTATTGATGATTATGGCCAAGTTGCATATAAAGTTGGGTTTAAAATCGGTGGTGGTATTGACCAAGATCCGACTAGAGCTCCATATCTTTATCCAGATACCGTATGCTTCTTAAAGTTTAGCTATCCAACATGGACACACAAACGTTGATTTTACTGAAGAAAATTTCGTTTTTGAGAAGAAATCAGTGCGACGCCAAGATCAAGATCCAAGGCCGAAATTGACTTTGATGTGTTCGGTCTTGGAGCATGGGCTCTAATGGAACGAAGAGGATGGAACGATATGAATGAAACGACATAATGGAACGAAACCAACTTCAGGGTTTTCGTATCAGTATTCAGGCAAATTCAAACCCATTTCTGGACGCCATCTGGAAAGACATCGTTTCAAACCTTTCGTTTCATTCGGGTCTATGCCGGTCTCGGCGTTTTTCCTTCTTCTAAAAAACGGAATTTTTTTCAGTAAAATCAACGTTTGTGTCCATTTGGTCGCCCGTCCCTGCTTTTCAGGTTCTGATGATTCGAAACTGAAACCGATTTTCAACGTACCAAAAATGCGAATTTCGTGTTAAAAAACTCTTCCCTGATTCAGAGAAGGCCTGTGTATTGAAGCGAAAAGTAAAAAAATCGCATTTTGCGACTTTTAACACAAAATCCGCATATTTGGTTGCGAATAATCTGTTTCGAATCATCCTAGAGGCCGCTTCTCATTTTTATGTTTTGTACACGCGACATTTTAGGGAGTTTATATTACTCAAATTGAGCATGGTTCTCCAGCAGAAAGAGCTGGACTTATGCAGCATGACAAGATTCTTCAGGTTAGAAGCAAATTTTGAAGCTACTTCACAATAAGTGTGGAGGCCACTCACGTGAAAAAATTTTCGAAATTTTTTCTGGAAATGACAAAAAACATGCGGGGAATCCGAATTTGACATTTTCGAAGGGAAAAAACACTTTCCTGATTCAGGGAAGGCTTGTGTATTGAAGCGAAAAGTCGAAAAATCGCATTTTTGCAAAATTTTCGCTTTGATACACAGGCTTTTTCTGAATTAGGGAATTCTTTTTTTAGGTAAACGGTACCGATTTCACGATGCTAACTCATGATAAAGCTGTCAAGTATATCAAAAAGTATCCGGTGCTCCATATGCTCGTCGCGCGAAAAGAGATTCCCATGGAAGATGCTGTATGAAGATGCTACACTAATTGTCTAATATATATTTGTTGATTTTGAAATGTATGCAAATTTTTTTCGAGATTTTTTTATATTGTGATATGCATTTTTGGCCACATTCCTGCCTTTGATCTTGTTTTTCACTGTTGTGCAATTTGTTGGTGCTTTTTCACGAATATTTTTTTATTTACATAATATTTAAGCCGATTAACGCACCTAATATAATAAAATATGCTATTATACAAATTGTCCGAATGACCACTTCATAATGGACAACCTAAAAAAAGTGGGGTACTATTACTTTTTTCACGTTTTTGGTTTTTCACGCTTACTTTTTTCACGTTTTTTCATGCAATCTTTTTAAAAATAATAGTTTATAACGTGCGGAAAAGTGAAAAAAGTAAGCGTGAAAATAAACGTGAAAAAAGTAATAGTACCAAAAGCGAGTGGGTATCAAAACTTGGGAGCTACTACACATCGTTCTTAGGCAAGAATTGTATTTTTGCGACTTTTCGCTTCAATATACAATACGTCTTCCCTGAATCAGGGAAGCGTTTTTTCGCTTCGAAAATGTCAAATTCGGATTCCCCGCATGTTTTTACCCCTAGAGGGGCCATTTCCAGAAAAAACTTGAAAATTTTTTCACGTGGTTGGCCCCCTATTGTGTAGTAGCTTCAAAATTTGCAACGAACCTCTAAATTTTTGACTAGAATCAGCCCCAGCAAAAGTCCATTGAAGAATCCTCCTGTATGAGCTATTAGAGTTCCTATTGGATTGTCTATATGCCATACAAATTGATTTAATAAAATTTCTATAATATCTTTGAGTATATAACCACCATATATAGTCAGCCGACCTTTTCTCCATGGCATCTCGGCCCAATTCTAAATATGCAAATTTTGAGTCTGTTTTGTTTAAGCTTTTTTAAATCGCTTTATAATTCGCCCATTTAGAAAAGTGGTATACCATGATAATCTCGGCAATATTGGTGGCCAATATGGCATAGATAGCTCCAGAAGCTCCAACGAGTCTTCCGGTAGGAAAGAAGATGTAAAAAAAACCAGCACTCCATATAGCCCCGGTGATATATATGACCCATACTCGCCAGTGATCGACAATTTCACAAGGCATACATAAGAGTTGGATGACTAAGTTTGATATTAGATGTGTAAGGCTAAATTTTTTTTGACAAAAATCTTAAAAGCATGTTTTGTTTTTATGGCATGCTCTGAATTGTTGTAGTTTTCGAGAAAATTGCGTTTGAAATTTTGAATTTGTGTCATGTTTTCGTTGTAATACATAAACTTTTTTGAATTTTTTGCAGAAAAATCGATTTTTGCATCAATTTTTTCAATTTTCATAAAATTTGCGTTCATGTTCTCGTTGTAATACATAAACTGTGTTGAATTTTCAAAAAAAACTCAAAACAGTTTGTGTATTACAACGAAGAGCTTGTACACAAATTCAAACGCAATCCTCTCGAAAACTACAACGATTCAGAACATGCCGTAAAAACAAAAATGCTCCATTTTCATGAGCTTTTCGAATATCAACAAAAATTTAGCAACTTTTTTCTCACTAGACTGGTCCTTTAAAAACTTACTCAGCATGTATAAAAATATATGAAACATATCTATACAACTCTGGCCATCTTTTTAAGCCAAAAAATTGTAAACGAGAAACCCAATATGAATCTTCTAGCCCTTTTGTTCTTGAAAAAACCACAATTTGAGCAATAGTTATGGAGATCAAGAAAAATGCCGGTGGACAACAAGTATACGCACGAAGATAATTTCTAACCTCTACTTTTCTTCTTCTCGGGGTTATGAGGTCTCCCAAATGGACTAAGAATCTTTTGATTCGAGAAGATTCGTTTTTAGAGGATGTGAGCTAAAATTTTAATGGAGTAAAAATTTGGTACTACAGGGTGTATCGAAAAAAACCGGAATTTGGGCGATTTTTTGGCATACGGACCGTTGCTCCGCAACTTTGCGCCCGACGACACTTATTTCCTGACACTTGTTCACGCGACAGATGTTTCGCGACACTTGTTCCAGCGACAGATATTTCACGACACTTGTTACTCAAAATTTTTTCCCCTTAATAAGTTCGACAGACAGGCTAAACAACGATGTAATTTTTTGCAGCAGAACTTTTGCTGCAAAAAATTACATCGTTGTCTAGCCTGTCTGTCGAACTTATTAAGGGGAAAAAATTTTGAGTAACAAGTGTCGTGTGACAAATGTCAATAAATATGTGTGCGGAAACAAATGTCATGAAATAGATGTTGCGTAACATGTCCGCGGAACAACGGTCCGTATGCCGATTTTTTCATGCTTTTTCGACCCGAAAATTTTTTTTCAAATATGGCCCTATTAGGGGTAATTTTATGCGGAGGAATCGATTGCACGCATTTCCAACGACCCTGAATCAGGGAATCGGAGTGTGTGTATTGAAGCAAAAATCAAAAATTTTTAGATTTTCTGCCTGCAAATGACTTTCTGAGGGTAAATTTATGCGGGGAATCGATTGCGCGCATTCTCGAAGCTTGAAAATGCTTTCTTGACCCTGACTCAGAGAAATTAGTACATATTCGATTTTCGCTTCAATACACATTCTTATTTTCCTAAATCAGGGTCAAGGAAGCATTTTCAAGATTCGGGAATGCGCGCAATCGATTCCCCGCATAAATTTACGCCCAGAAAATTATTTTCAGACAGAAAATCTAAAATTTTCGATTTTCGCTTCAATACACACACGATCCCTGATTAAGGGTCAGGGAAGCGTTTTGAAGCATTCAAGAATGCGTGCAATCGATTCCCCGCATAAAATTAGCCCTAATAGGGTCATTTTTGAAAAAAATTTTCGGGTCGTGAAAAAAACATGAAAAAATCGCCCAAATTTCGATTTTTTATCCTATAGTAAAACTTAGGTATCCCATTTAAAAATTTTCAATTTTTTCATAACAATTGTCATTACTGAGGGGAGTTTCAGCTTAAAAGCGGCAATTTTTAAGATCAAAAATCCGCAGAAAATGACAATTTTTGTGAGAAAATGATGATTTTTGGTGAAAATTTGAAAATTTTTGAGTGGGGTATCTAAGTTTTATTGTATCAAATTTTTTTAAAAATATACCAAGCATTCAAATTCTTCAAAATCTAAAAATCTAGGATCCGAAGCATGTTTCGTTTGCAAGTGCTCTAGCACTTTATTGAGACTAGCTTGTTGACGTTGGGATAAGGCATTGCTTCTAGGGTCTCGAAGAAAGTTATACAGTTCGCCAGTGGATATTAAACCATCTCCGTCGGTATCGACCTCAAAAAAGGATGGTGAAATTCATTGCCCTTCTCGAAAATGGAAAAATTAAAAAATTGTAAACTAAACGTCTTGACCCCGTTTGAATTAGTTTGAGTATTGACACGAAAACCCTGAATTTTCAATTTTTTAAAAAATACGTTTAATTATTGGGTTTATTTAAAAAATAAAGACGGCATTCTTTATAGCTAAATAAGACGAACAAAACGAGACCAAATTTATCCAATTTGATAATTGCTTTGGGTTATTGAAACGAAAACTCTGATTCAGGGTTTTCGTGTCAATACTTCGACTAATTCAAACGAGATCGAGACGTTTAGCGTCTCACATTAGTTATAATTCGAAAAAGTTTTAAAAAATTTCGAGAAGCTTGAAAAAATTTTTGCTCCATGTAAAAGAAATTTTTTTGAAAATCAAAATTGTGTCCTAGTGGGATCGAACCTGCGGGCCTAACGTTGCTTAACTTGCCAGATCGGACGGGCGGCATCTTAGACTACTTGACTATTGCCCCCGGACTTTTTTCTCATTGGCAGCGGAAACGGACTTTAGCTCCAAAAAAACTTACAGAGGTAAACAAAGGCATATAATCCAATTTCGACTTCCTCATTTTCCTCTTCAGAAATTTTTCGTATAGAAAAAATTGAAAAGTATCACAAAAAATAAAATCTTCTATTTGACAGTTCAATGATAAGCAATACACACCCACTTTTTCGTCCTTGTCTTCTAATAAATTTTTTCGTCAACACCATTTACTTGTGAAATAAGAAATTTTGTTCACATTTTAGCTCAAATTTTGATTTTTTATATATTTCAGACTAGGAATTCCACAAGTTACAAAAAGTGGCAATCCTTGTCATATATGGGCAGCACCCCAGGTGAAATTTTCAAAACTATCCACAACCCTCATTTGGACCACCTCCCGATGGGGTCGAAAAGTTGACGATCAAAAAAAAGATTGACAAATTTAAAAAATATTCTTTTTTCCAAAAATAAATATGCTGCTCCAAGCAGCCTACTTTTCGACTATTTCCTCAATTTGTAGTTTTTGAGAAAATTGCGTTTGAAATTTTGAATTTGTGTACATATTTTCGTTGTAATACATAAACTTTTTTGAATTTTTGCGGGAGAATCGATTTTAAAATTTCATAAAATGAACATTGTAACTATAATTTTTGTATAGCTAAATGAGACGAACAAAATGACACCAAAATTATCCGATTTTAAATTTGTTTTGGGTTATTGAAACGAAAACATGAGTCAGAATTTTCGTTTCAATAACCCAAAACAATTTTCAAATTGGATAAATTTGGTGTCATTTTGTTTGTCTCATTTAGCTATAAAAAATTGCTACTTTGTTCATTTTATGAAAATTGAAAAAATTGATGCAAAAATCGGGTAATTTGTAAAAGTACGACTGCGCCGAATGGAGCCCCAAACGGGGAACTGAACACGCCAAACGGGTCCCAATTAGGTTTAGGGCTAGGCCTAAGCATAGGCCTAAGCCTAATTGGGACCCGTTTCGGCGTGTTCGGCGCAGTTACAAATTGCCCAAAAATCGATTTTTCCGCAAAAAATTCAAAAAAGTTTGTGTATTACAACGGAGCTTGTACACAAATTCAAAATTTCAAACGCAATTATTTCGAAAACTACAACGATTCAACATGCTATAAAAACAAAAATGCTCCATTTTTCATCAACTTTCCGAATGTCAACAAAAATTGGCAACTTTTTCCCACTGAACTGGTCCTTTAAAAAACAAAAGTTGTAGGGAACGATCTCGAAACGCAATTTGAGGCGCTAGCCGTCTCGAAACGGCGGCATTCTTTATAGCATTACACGTTTATAATAGTAGGATTTGTGTTGTGCTCAAAATTCGTATATTTCTGGCCGGTAAGGCGTTTAAGCATGCCAAAAAAGTTGTAACTTTGCCTGATTTTCAATAAATCGAAAAAATTGAAAAATTGTTTTTGAAAACATTGATCATGAAGCATAAAATCTTATTGGTCGAGAAGCAAAAAAACCAATAAAATTTTATGCTTCATGACAATCGTTTCAATAAACACGATTTTATTGAAAATCAGACAAAGTTACATTCTTTGAAAACTTTTTTGACATGCTTGAACGCAGCCTGACGAGGATTGTTACTTGTTGTAACTTGTAATTCCCTAGTTGCGAATATTACAGACAAGGCTCTTAGATTTTGAAATTCGCATAAAAATCGAGTTCAAGTTGAACCTAGAAAGTATCGTTTGTGCTAGGATTTGTTGAAAATTCGACATTTTCTAGGTTCAACTTGAACTCGATTTTTATGCGAATTTCAAAATCTGAGAGCTCTGTTACAAACTAATTTTTATATAGAAAAGTTTATGCGAAATATTAACTAGAAATCTATAAATCACTACATATGAAAAAATAGACAAAAAAAAGTTATGCTTAAAAATTTTTTATATATATCATAACGAGAATAATGAAAAATTTTCAAAAAATATGCGAATTTTAATTTTCGTTTCAATACATAAAATATTTTCAAGCAACAAACGCAATATATTTTATCTCACTTAATCATATCTAAACAGATGAGGAAAATATATGAAAAAATACCGGAAATTGTAAAAAATAAAAAAAATGGGCTAAAAAAATATTGAAGAAGTCATGATGATAACTCAAGCAATCAAATGTTTTCTCAAGCTATACGAGAACAATCCAAGAGCAAAATTATAAAAAAATGATTCATATAAGTAAACAATATATCTTCACAGCCATGTTTGTACACAAGGTAAACATAAAAAATTTTGTAGAAAAAAGGGTTGGGTATAAATTGTTTTATTCTCAAAAGGTTCAATTTGGGGGGTAGGATTTTTAGCTGAATGGCTTAGACAAAGTTTGGAGCTATTGTGGATCGGGGGGGAGGGTCCCAGGGTCAAAAATCGAAAAAAAAAATTTCTAAAATTTTTAAAAATGACATATTTAGGAGTAATTTTGTTTGACCTTTAAAAATTGAAAAATGCGTGTTTTTATGAGCAAAAATCATTTTTGCGACTTTTCGCTTCAATACATCTTCCCTGAATCAGGGAAGCGTGTTCCTGTGGCCCTCTCCCTATTGTGTAGTAGCTCCTAAAAATTTTTAACTTTCCAAAATTTTCATAAAAATGGCTTTAAATATTACGAAAGAGGTATATAGGCGCCGTATTGAAAACTTGTATTAAAATGTGTTATTATAAGGAATTGACTAGCAATAAAAAAGATGAACCAAATAACATTCAGCAAAAAAATATATACAATTTCAAATGGAAATTCTCAGTGGTTCATGCGCCTTCCCATTTGGGCAACAAAAGCGCTATGTTCATGTTGGCCAATGGTGTCGATATCAACTGGGCTGTCCGCACGTGCGTCGCTCAACAAGGAATTCGTGCCGATTGTGTTCGCACGGCAAATACAACGAGCATCACGCATTTTTAAAAGTTCAGTTAGGCGTTCTAGCTCACGGCGAAGCACGGAGTTTTGAGTCTAAAAAAAGATGTTTAAAAAATTTTAATTTGAATTTTATAATATTTGAAAAAAATCGTTTCAAAAACTAATTTTTTTGAAAATCAAGCTAAGCCTAAAGATAAGCCTAAGCCTAAGGCTAAGCCTAGAGTTAAGCCTAAGACTAAGCCTAAAGTTAAGCCTAAGCCTAAAGCTAAGCCTAAGGCTAAGCCTAAAGCTAAGCCTAAGCCTAAAGCTAAGCCTAAGTCTAAGCCTAAAGTTAAGCCTAAGGTGAGCCTAAGGCTAAGCCTAAAGTTAAGCCTAAGGCTAAGCGTAAGCCTAAGCCTTAGGCTAAGCCTAAGTCTAAGCTTAAAGCTAAGCCTATGTCTAAGCCATACGGCAAGAGGGGATCATGTTGTACTTACCGCTAAAGCAACTTTTTCTTGCTCTATTATATGTACTCTGCCGATCATTTCATCATGCTCTTCCTTCTTTCGTTTCCTGTATCTAACTGCAGCTGCCTTGTTCCTTTCCAAAATGGTGTTCCTCCGCTCATCCGGAGGTAGTTCACTAGTCAGGGATCTTCTTCCACGTCCACCACGTGAAGAAGTGACTTGATTATCATTGACTTTACTCCGTTTTGTTGGTGGGCCTTCATCATGCCGTCTGGAGACGGAGCCACGATCATCTCCAGGGAATGCGGATTCACCGGAGTAAAAACCAGGGTTCTGAAAATTTGTGAATTAAATAAAAATTGGTAGTTATAGAGGGAGCATAGTTCTCTCGGTACGCCGCCGGACCGTCCGATCTTGCAAGTTAAGCAACATTGGGCCCGGAGCGTCTAAGTTCGGTTTCCGAAGCCTTGAGTATGTGGAATCCCCTGGTCCTACGAATTTTAAGCAGGCTACCACGAGACTTTTTATTGAATCAGGCAATGTGTATATTGAAACGAAAAGAAACGTGGATCCTTATATAGCTTTTTGATGCATCCCTGCGTGGTCGTATGACGGGAAAATCAGGATTAGTTAATACTAAGTAGTTAGTACTAATCCTTATTTTCCCGCCATACGACCACGCAGGGATGCATCAAAAAGCTATATAAGGATCCATGTTTCTTTTCGTTTCAATGTATACGTTGCCTGATTCAATAAAAAGTTCCATAGTAGCCAAAAAAATTTCGACTATATAGCCTCGAGTAGGCTCAGGACAAGGCTCAAATGGACATGTCTAATTCCCCGGAACCCTAGCGTCTCAAAAATCCACCTCAAAATTATATTCATCAAAATCTTCAAAGTGCGTTTCAAAACCCATTTCTTGGAAGTCTTTGTTCAAAATCGAATCGCTTTTTTCGGAAAACACTATATTCTTACTGACTACGAGCATAGGAATGTTTTAGAAGGTGTGAATTGTTAGAAGTTGAATTGAAAAGATTTCCATAGCAACAAAAATTACTAATGCTTATGGCAGAAAAAGAAAGAAAAAAATCCTATTTTAATTAACTTCGAATGGTTAGAGCATAACCAATCAAAAGCTTAAGGAAAAAATGAATTCGTTTAGTCTAAAACAATAAGTTAATAAAACAAAAATGTTAAAAAAACTGACAAGGTTTTCGTACTACTACACTATCTTGTTTCCCTGAATCAGGGTCAAGGAAATGTTTTCAAGCTTCGGGAATGAGCGCAATCGATTCCTCGCATGAAATTGCCCCCAGAAATATGATTTTGAAAGGGAAATTTTAAAATTTTTCGATTTTCGCTCCAATACACACTCTTATTTCCCTGAATCAGGGAACCTCGGGCCCAACGTTGCTTAACTTGCCTGATCGGCCGGGATGCTAACTTCGGACTTTGAAGTGAGTGACAAACTTGTCGGTTTTTTAGTGAACTTGTCACTAATCATGTGCCACTTGTCATGTGCCAACTCGTCGGTCACTTGTCATGTACCAACTTGTCGGTCACTTGTAATGTGCCAACTTGTCTGTTTTTCCCTCTATTTTTGTAACTTGTCACTAATCAAGTACAACAAATAGACCCCCTGGGGATGTCGTTATATGGAGGTTGTTGAAAATTCCGTATGTAGGTATGGAATTTTTATTGTAAAAAGTTTCAAAAAATCTTCTTACCGAGTGCATTAGCATATGTGGATCGGAACCCGTGGCGTTCAATTTTAACGCATTAATATTCGGTTTCACTTCTTGCTCCCAAACTTCACTGCTGTGGATCGAGTCGGAGACGGAAGAGCCCGTTTCGCTAATATTCGAAGCACTTGTGGCCTTCTTCAACTCCATCAAATTGGCCGTCGAATTCGATCTCGGCGAGATGGATCTGGTGCTCGACGGGCTGCCAACAAGCACGCTCGGCGGTACGAGACTTGAACTAGGGATATTTGCACCGGTATATAGTGATTGAGGGTTTGAAACGGGAGCATGCGTCGAGATGATCGATGCCATGGGTGGGAGGAAGCCTGAAAAAAAATGATTATGATTTGTTTTTGTTGGGGGAGGGGGGAGGGTTTATTTAAAAAAGGGCTTAAAGGATCAGTTCAGTGGAAAAAAGTTAAAATTTTTGTTATATTCAGAAAGTTCATGAAAAATGGGGCACTTTTTATTTTTACGGTAAATTCTGAATCGTTGTAGTTTTGAAGATAATTTCGTTTGAAGTTGGTGATTTTTGAAATTTATTTATTACAACGAAAACTTGAAAGTTTTCGTTGTAGTACACAGATTTCAAACATCGTCAACTTCAAACGCAATTATCTCGAAAACAACAACGATTCAGAACATGCCGTAAAAACAAAAAATGCTCCATTTTTCATCAACTTTCCGGATATCAACAAAAATCTGGCAACTTTTTTTTCGCTCGGACTGGTCCTTGGGTTATTTGAAAGTAATTACCAAAAATTTGCGTTCCGAAATACGAAAATTGCATAGCCACAAAATTTGTGCGTAATCAATAAAAAATGATGAAAAAGCGAAATTTTAGGCAAATCGAAAAAGTAATCACGAAAAAATGGGTGTGCTGTAATTGATAGAACACAAAGCTTTTTGATAATTTGTTTCCCTATTCAAAAGATGACGTTGTATTGTAGCCAAAAACATTCGCGAGCTCGATCAAAGATAAACGCCAACGATTAAAAAATTTCCATTTTTGTACTAAAAATATATTTCCTGAATAAAATGATCTCATCGCAAAACAAGTTCAAAAATGTTGTAACTACTCCACAATAGGGGGGGGGCACCCATGTGAAAAAATTTTCAAAAAAATTTTTTTTAGAAATGATCCCTCTAGGGATAAAAACATAAATATTTTCTTCTTTATAAGCAAAATTTGATAATATTCAATTAATGGTACTCATGGCGCAGTGGGTAAGCTGTTTGGCTGGGGTTCGAATCCCACTACTGTCCAAATTTTTTTGCCTTTTCCAATTTCTTTTTTCATTTTTTCAATTGTTTTTATATATTTTTATGAAAATTTTATCACCAAAGTTTTATGTAATTTTTACGAATTTTGGAGCTACTCCACAATAAGGAGGGGGGGGGGGGGGGTCACCTACGTGAAAAAATTTTCACATTTTTTCTGGAAATGATCCTAGGATCCCATTATTTGTAGCAGACCCAAAATTTTAATTTTTCTGATTTAAAATTTTAAAAATTTTTCGCGAATTTTTCAATTTTTGATGAATTTTTCGATTTTTNAGACCCCCTATTTGTAGCAGACCCAAAATTTTAATTTTTCTGATTTAAAATTTTAAAAATTTTTCGCGAATTTTTCAATTTTTGATGAATTTTTCGATTTTTGACGAATTTTTCGATTTTTTCCAAGCTAGCTTACATAGCGTACCCGACGAAGTCGAGAACGGAAATCCTAAAGTATTCGTCCCTCCAAGTTCAAAAGTTGTTCCAGCTCCAAGGGTTGTTAGGGTGTTAGATCCAGACGTTAGGGAAGAAACTGTCGAGCCATTTGTGTCCGTGGCTGATGTGCCCGGAGCCGAGACTTGAGACTCGTTTTGGGCTTGGCTAACAGCATTCAAATTTTGGGTCATATTCATATCTAGAACGGCGTTTAGGACATCGGCTGTGCACGGAGTCTTGCTACCATCAGTAGCTGATCTGGCTAGCTAAAAGTTGAATTTTGGCAAAAAATGGAAAATTTTCAGTCAGGTCAAGGATGGCAGCATGAATATATCATGGCGGTTTTTTTGCTAGGAAATTCGAAATTTTAAAAATGAGTTATGACATTCGACTCAGCTCGCCGAGCGCTTCAAAACGAGTACCATATCATGGGGTTTTGGGGGTTTTCCCCATGGTCGAGTGGTTAGTGTGACAGATTTACAGTTTATAGGTCGAGGGTTCGAATCCCGCTTCTAATTCGAAAACCTTATGTTATGGGTATTCGTTCTACTCGTCTCGGGGAGCTGAGTCGAATATGCCAACTCATTTTTTAAAATTTCACTAATTTTAGCCAAAAATCGAAATTAGTAAACCACCATTCGTTGGCCCACATGGTGTAGTGGTCCAGTGGCTCTGCCAAGGATTCTGGCATCACCGACACCATCAAGGGTTCGGTTCCCCCTAGCGTCCAAAATATTTTGCATGAACCTATGATCGATGACCAAAACAGGGTCTTAAAAAAGTCAATTTTTTTCCTTACCACTTGCTGCAGCTTCCTCTGAAAATCGGCGGAGAGTGTCAAATTGCTCTTTCCGAACATATCCGCTGACAAATCAGCACTAAGTAGGTTGATATTCGAGAAAATGCTGGGCGACTCCAAATTCGAGGGTAGCTTCAGCATGGTGATTCCTGCAGTGTTACCACCCGGCAATGAAATGGTTGGGGGAACGAGACCGTTTTGTTCGAGGATTTCTTGAGAACTTTGACTAATGCGGCGATTGGCTTCGCGGAATTTCGCTTCGAATGGGTTTATGGAGAGGCATTTTTGGATGATTTCTGCTGTTGATGGGACTTCTGAAAATTAAAAAATTAAGATTTATAAGAAAAAATGACTGTTTTACTCAAAACTGAAGGGTGGTGCAGGGCGTACAAAAAATCCGAAAAGGTGAAGGTCAGAAGGCAAGGGTCAAAATGCCACCAATCGACTCAGCTCACTGAGCGCTTCAAAACGAGTACCATATTATGGGGTTTGTAAGTTTTGCGCATAGCCAAGTGGCTAAAGCACTCGGTCTTCACTCAAAGGGCGCGGGTTCAATCCCGCGCTAAAAAATCATGTTTTGTTGTCAAAAGTCATAAAAAATTTTGCATATCCATATTTTTATGTAACGAACACGATGGCGCTATTATTTTTTCATGAAAACTTTTGGGAAAATCGAAAAATATCGTTTTTGATTTTTCCAAATGTTTTCATGAAAAAATAATAGCGCCATCGTGTTCCCCGCATAAAAATATAAGTATGCAAAATTTTTCATGACTTTTGACAACAAAATAAAAAATGACGGGATCGAACCTGCGCACATTGAGTGAAGGTCGAGCGCCTTAGCCACTTGGCTATGGGCAAAACCCACAAACCATGATATGGTAAAAGTTTTGAAGCGCTTGGCGAGCTGAGTAGATTGGTGAAATTTTTAAAAAATTTTATCTTGCTGTCACCTTTTCGGATTTTTTGTACATTTGCTCAAAATTTGGGAAAAGCATAAGAAACAGTCCAGATATTACGTTATCAATTTTTTACCCCCCCCCCCCCCCCCCCCCCCCCCCCCCCCCCCCCCCCCCCNCCCCCCCCCCCCTGCCTCCAACGCTATCAAAAAAGCACTAGCGTTATCAACTTTTTGTGAAGAGGGCTGACCTCTCCCCCAACATGATTACGTAATATCTAGATGGTCCCTCGCTCGCAGAATGTCAAAATTTTTGGAGGGTGTTTGTACACGTATGCGGTCCAGATTTTTGGAACCTCGCCATGAAACAGTTAACTGTACCCCAGAGGGGGGCGGGGATCTAACTAAACATTGGGTCCTGAAGATTTATTCGCTTTGAGAAGACATACTCTTCCTCTCGCACCTAATTTTATCATGCAAATTTCTTTTTTTTGTTTAAATTTTAAAACTTTTAACCTAAAAGATGCCGATACGAGCTTAACCAAATACTCCTAGTCAACATTAAATCGTCCATTTGAGCATGTATAGAAAGTATTTCAACAAAAAAAATTAATAACTCCAATAGCTAGAAAGAGGCAAGCGTTCTTAATGCGTTATTATCAACAAAGAAAAAGAAGAGACTGTCCACGACAAAATTTAGGGCCTCGACAAAATTTTTTCCTGATAATGATTGGATTTACAAGCAAGAAGAAGAGGCACATAAACGAAACACTACGTGTGATTCCTTACGTTTCTCTCGGTTCGTCTTTTTCCTACAAGAGAGAACGGACAAAAAATGATGTCGTCACTCGAAGGAAAGACAGATTAAAATAGTCGACAACAAGTCGGCAGAAAGGAGAANTCGTCTTTTTCTTACAAGAGAGAACGGACAAAAAATGATGTCGTCACTCGAAGGAAAGACAGATTAAAATAGTCGACAACAAGTCGGCAGAAAGGAGAAAATATTTCGAAGACACATCGGAGAAGAAGAAGATGATACGTAGTTTGTTTAGCGAATCGTTTCCGTCGGACTTTGTTTTATTTTTATCAAGAGTGAGTATTTTGGGGCTGATTTTTGAGTGGGTAAATTGATACATTGGTATGAAAAAGGTCATGATTAATCATACTGGTACTACTAAGTATTCGCTGCAGCAAATGACAGGGATATTTTTACAAAAAATTTTTTTCATAAAATCTTCCAAAAAAATCCATATGGAATTTACGATGCGGGGAAACCAAAAAAGGCTTAAGCCTAAGCCTAGGCTTAATTTTTCAAAAGAATTTCTTTTTTTGGGCAAAAGTTTTCGGACCCAACTGGGACTCGAACCAGGCTCCTGGCTACCGTCCAAGTGCACTACCATTGTATTACCGAGACCTCCAACTGATGCCCGTTAATTTCTGGTGAACACTTGGCGGTGTCTCTTTTTCGAAATTTTTTTGAGGTGTGTCAAAAAACTCGAGTACCCCTCAATAAAGGCAAGTCGGTGTGTCACTTTTCCTACATTTCCTGTTTAAAGATCAACTTTATTCGTTCCTATTTTGCTTTTAGCAAAATTAGACTTCCAAATTTTCATTTCTCTATATCTACATTTTTGAATATTTAATCATAATTTTGCGATGTTTCCATTTTTGTCCCTGCAAGCGGCATATTAATTACATAGAAAAGAAAAGAAAAAAGTCGCGGCAAACACAAAACTCAGACTTCAGCTCAAACTATCAAACTAGGTAGAGTAATGACTGTGTGCAATTAACAGAGTGTCCCAAAAAAAAGTGGAATTTTCGTGACTTTTTCATGAGCTTTGGACCCAAAAGTTTTTTTCTAAAAATGATCTCTATAGGAGTAATTTGATGCGGGAAATCGATTGCAGCACTCTCGACTTGTGAAAACGCTTCCTTGACCCTGATTCAGGGTAGCATATTTATACAAAAATGAAAAAAATTCGGATTTTGACCGGAGGGTTTCTAGGGTTTTTCTATATGAGAAATCTTTTAAGCCTGTTTTTGAAACGTGAAAACGCTTCCCTGATCCTAAAAAGTGGACTTTTGTGATTTTCGCTTCAATACACTACCCTGAATCAGGATCAAGGAAGCGTTTTCATGTTTCGAAAATACGCGTAATCGATTTCTCGCAAAGAAAAACCCTTAGGTATCCGGTCAAAATCCGAATTTTTTTCATTTTCGCTTCAACACGCTACCCTGAATCAGGATCAAAAAAGCGTTTTTACACTTCGGGAGTGCGTGCAATCGATTCTCCCTCATCAAATTACCCCTATATGAGGTCATTTTTATAAAAAAAAATTTTTAATTCCAAAATTCATAAAAAAAATCACGAAAATTCCACTTTTTTGGGACACCCTGTTATGCATGATTGAAGTTTTGCGCCGTTGGCTTAAATGTCAAAAATGAAATGCAAAACGCTGGCGGAACGGGCTAATTGAAAAATTGAATGAAAATTGAGAAAGGTATAAAAGCATAAAAGAAAAAAAAGATCAAAAACCTGAAAATGAAATGTCATAAAAAAATTTTTGCCATTTCGAAAAGTTCAAAATTGGAAAAAATTTTATTAAGTGCAAAATATTTTTTGCAGCGACGAGGGATCGAACCCAGTGGCATAGACATTCACCAATTTCGTGGTATTATGAAAATTAATGCAAAAATGGGAGTTAAAAATGCTTAAGACACCCGATATTCTCAGGACGTCTCCGATCCAAGTATCGACCCCAACGTTGCTTAACTTGCCAGATCGGACGGGATGGCGTGTTTTCAACGTGGTATGGTCGCAAGGGAGTCATTTTTAAACTTTAACAATTCATACTTTACAATAGTAAAGATATTTACGACGAAATTTGACGATTTGAGTGCAAAAAAGTCAAAAAAGTTTGTGTATTGCAACGAAAACATGTACCCAAATTCAAATTTCAAATGCCTCTATAAAATTATCTCGAAAACTACAATGATTCAGAGGTTGTTGTAAAAACGAATAATGATCCATTTTCATGGTTTTTCTGAATATATATTATTTTTATATAGGTTTTTTCGAGTGGACTAGTCCTTTAAGACAGACTATAATATTTTTGAGCGTGATCTTCTTCTTCCTTATAATTTTTCTGTTATCAACTAATCACTGATAGTCTAACGAGACTATTATATACTTCAAGAGAGCTAATTCTGAATCAATAAATGTGTTTTCGAGCCATAAATTCGCTATTTCATAAGACGAGAAAAAATGTCTTATCGATAAGACTCAATCAATTTCATGTCAGCAAACATTAAGAGAATTTCCAAAAACTGTGACGTAAGTAGTTCCCTAATGGTCTTCATTTTAGAGGTGTAAAAAAGACAGTTAGCAAAAAAGGGACAATGAGAGAGAGAAAAAAAGGGAAATTTTTAAGTCTGCAAAAATCTCATACGAGAAAACCTTTTAAAATTGTTGAAATCTACAGGATATGGAAGTGATAAGCCTTAAACATAAGCCTTAGCCTTAAGTCGCCTCAAAAATATCAAATTCGGATTTCCCGCATGTTTTTACCCCTAGAGGGGTCATTTCCAGAAAAAAATTTTGAAAATTTTTTCACGTGTTATCCCCTCTATTGCGTAGTGGCTTCCAAGTGCTTAATTTTTTACCAAAATAACCTTATACAGTCAAACCTCCGTTTTATGACACCCGGTGAAGGTCATAACGACCACGCAGGGACGCCGGTGGGAAAATTTGATATATAAAGAAATCGATATATACCAAATTTTTCCGCCGGCATCCCTTTGTGGTCGTTGCCATTAAATGGAGGTTTGACTGTATGAGGTTTTTCTATGTGAGGAATCGATAGCGCGCATTTTCGTACCTTAAAAAAACGCTTCCCTGATAATGAATTAGACTATTTTCGCTTCAATACACATCCTCTTTCCCTCTAGTCCAAACTTTTTTTAGAATTCTATAGACATTTTCTTAAGAGAAAAACTTTTTTGACCACATATTTTCCATTGTTTTTGTGACGTAAGCAATGCCTATCAGTTGCGCTCATGTCTTGTTTCACATGGAAATTAAACTTACGGTGTGTGTCGTTCGGAGTGAGAGTGCTCAAAAACCAATCCAACATACTGCCCATTAAAAAATTTGACGCATAGAAAGGGAAACGAAAGAAAATTTCCTCTTCAATTTAAGCAAAAACACGCTCCAAACAAGCTGTGTGACCCGGCGACGTCACAATGTTCAATACGACTTTTTTTCAGCAGTTGTCCGGAAGTCAGTGAGGCCGGGCGGGAAAATATCAAGGAATAGGACACTGGTTATGGAATGTCTTGTTAGGTCGCTTATCCCCTATACTTGGCTAATAGGAGATTTAAAGGCGATAAGAGAGGAGACCAGTTGCTTGACGTGCCGTTGACGAGAACAAATCCGTTCGATGGCAAAATTTTTCCTCAACTGGAAATTTTTTTAATATTATACCAGAAGGAATGTTAGTAGGCCGGATGTTCGTAGAGTGACTAAACGTGTCTACGTAAAAAAATTTTCAATTTTCAGATTAGAATGCAACGCGAGAAGTATATGACATTTAATAAGGAAAAACATATACACTTCTATAAATCCTGACTAAAGACCATTTCAAATCCCAATGCTAGACGTTTTCTTAGGTAAGGAGTGATCCCGTCCGATCTGGCAAGTTAAGCAACGTTGGGCCCGCCAGGTTCGATCCCGCTAGAGGTATGTGTATCGAAACGAAAAAGATAAAATTTTGACAAGTTTCTAAAAGTTGGATATTCAAAAGTTTCGAGCCTATCGGAGATCAAACCTAGGCATCTACGTTCCAGAAAAAGTCTAGCCTTTTGGGGTTGAAATGGGCTTTACACGCTCACGCACTTTAGTTAATGGTCTGAAATTGCAAGATTTGGCTAACGATCGTGAAAATGTCACGCACGAAAAGTTTTAACATGAATTGAAATTTTGCAAAAAAAAATTCAATGCGGGGAATTTAACATTTTCAAAGCGAAAAAATGCTTCCCTGAGAAAGCTTGTGTATTGAAGAGAAAAGTCGCAAAAATCGCATTTTTGCGACTTTTCGCTTCAATACACAGGCCTCCCCTGAATCAGGGAAGCATTTTTCGTTTCTAAAATGTCAAATTTGGATTCCACCATGTTTTATCCTTGCAGGAGTCATTTACAAAAAAATTTTTTCACGTAACTGGCCCCCCTATTGTTTAATAGCTTCAAAAAAATTATAAGAATTTTCTTGTGACACAACAGACAACTTAATTATAAAGAAGATGTATTAAAAGGCCAAAGCATAATGGCAGACTTGTGCCTGAATGAAGTAAGGTTAATGAAAAAAGAACCATCCAATCCAATCCAGCAGAAGTAGCACACACCGTTGGAGCATAATTTTCCATCCTCGCCTTGTCATCCTTTAATGTTTCAGCAGTCGGACACTTTCACTCCTTTTTCTTCGCACATAAACATTTTTTGCGCATGCAATGCACACTCACCCACGACGATTTGTGGCCACAAGCGCTTGTTGTGTTGTTGGTCGACCACCACATAAACGATAAAGAGGCGAAGGGACGAGCGAGAGAGAGGAGAACCTGTCAGCTACATAACTGCATAAAAACTCTCTCGCTGGCTTGGCCAGTGGCATGGAGAAGCCCTCCAAATGGTAAAATAATAGCTGCTATGCGCTAGCCATGAGACACGAGAAAACTGACACTCTCCGTTTAAAGACAGAAAGACAAGTGCGACGCGCTCCATTCTGGCATATATGAATGTAATTTAAGCAGAAATGGAATAGAGGAATGAGCAAAGCACATGCTTACGTAGGCAGGAACGGATGAACGCTCAAGGATATATGAGTTGGATGTTTTGGAAAATTAGAGGGTAATTAATTTGATTGATAAGACATGTGGAGAGCTTTTTTATAAGCTTATAAAATTTTCGAACATATCAAAAAGTTGAAAATTTTTTATACATTAAAATGGGCGGTATCTCACTTCACCCACTGGACACTTCACCCACCATAGACACTTTACCCACTGGACACTTCACCCACCATAGACACTTCACCCACCATGGACACTTCACCCACCATAGACACTTCACCCACTGTACAGTTCACCCACCATGGACACTTCACCCACCGGACACTTCACCCACTGGACACTTCACCCACTATGGACACTTCACCCAC
>OZJO01000893.1:0-18655 GCA_900406225.1 Acrobeloides nanus | reverse complement strand
AACAAAAGTTTTGAGAAATTGTTTTGAAAAATAGTTTTTCGAATGTTTCTAGGAAAATTTTCTAAAATACCTCTTTTTGGTGATCAAATTTTCTACAGAGTGTGCCAAAAAAGTGGATTTTTGTGATTTTTAGGGACCCGGAAGTTAATTTTTCTAATAGTAATTTTATGTTTCTAGGATAAAATCCTGTGTGGTAGATTCGTGCGGAAAATTCATGTGCGGAAGTTCCGTGCGGAATTTTTTTGTGCGGTGCATTCGTTCCTATTGCCATGTTTTGGACCAAAAATTTGGAAAAAAATAAGGGGGACCAAGGCAAATTTTTGAAAATTTTAGGGACCCGACACAGCATCAGACCCCCCCCCTCTCCCCCTGTTTATCCACCTATGGTGGCAACCCTGATAAACTGTCCTAAAATTTTATTTGAAAATTCTTATCCTATTTGTGCTGTTGAAATTGTGCCCTAATTTGAAAAGAAAGATATACTCTTACATGAATACCTTGGATGATGGGCTACCGCATTCGAGTGCGTAAAATGGTTCCGCATTGCCCGTTGCAGCACCTCGATTTGAGCCCTCATCTCTTCTTGCGACGACACTAATCTTTGCATCGATGTGTGCATCTCGGTCAGAAGCTAAATTTCGACAATTTTCATCTATCTAATTTCAGTAATGGGGAGCTTTGAAAAAAATTTTTTTCGCGAAGAAAATTCATTTATACAAAATTTAAAAATTTGGAAAAATGTTGCAAGTGGATATAGGTTGCTCGTGAAAAAAGGCTTTTGTTTTGACTGGGAAAGCGTTTGTTAGGCTTATGTTTAGGCTTAGGCTTAAGCTTAAGCTTAAACTTAGGCTTAGGCTTAGGCTTAAGCATAGGCTTAAGCCTAGGCTTAGGCTTAAGTTTAGGCTTAAGCCTAGGCTTAGGCTTAAGCTTAGGCTTACGCCTAGTCTTCAGCTTATGTTTAGGCTTAGGCTTAAGCTTAGGCTTAAACTTAGGCTTAGGCTTAAGTCTAGTCTTAGGCTTATGTTCAGGCTTAGGCTTACAAATAAGCATTGCAAACTTGATTTTCTATATTTTGTTGCTTAGTTTGGCTTTGAATTAGCTTTAATTTTTGCAAGTCAGCCGAAGATTGTTATGGGCAAGCGAAACGAAAGTTCAAGTCGCTATTTTTAATTTTCGAAAAGATTTTTTTACCCGGTTCATTTGTTGAATGGAGGCTGAGCTGCTTTCATTAAACACTCGCATTTTGTTCTTTATTCTCCGAAATCTAGATTTTAAAGATGTTTAGCAAAATTCTTGGAAATCTTTTTTTAGCTTACTCATGAATAGCTTCAAGAAATTTGCGTTGGTGCTGTCTGAGAACGTGGTCTGGGGTTTCTGGCGCTTGCAAGCTTTTGTAGATGTGCCAAGTTTTTTGTAAGACGAGTGCAGCAGCGTGTTTATGGCTTTGAGTTAGTCTTGAGTCGTTCATAAAATTGTTGACATTGCGTTGACCAGGCGAAAGTAACATCTTTCTTGAGATTACGGCGATTAGTATAGAAGATATTATGGCACCCTAAGAATTGAAAATAACGTTTGGAACTGGTATTGGATTAGGTAGCCCACGAACGTGAAATTTTTCGAAAAACATTTTTTCATCATCTGGAATTGACCCTCGAAAAAGATGTAAGACAATAAAACAAAAATGACCAAAACCGTTATTCATTTCCAAACATGGTATAAGCAAAAAACATGGTAAAAATGCCATGTAAAAAAAAGTTCGAAAAAGATATTAGACAAAGATTTTCGGTGGCCGAGAATTTTCAACTTTTCGATCAACTAGACTATTTTTTTGCTTCTCTTTCATCCATAGTTTTACCCTTTTTTCTTATCTAAAACCTTACTATAACCCCAACAATAATTGCAATAACTCTTCCAAAAATCGTCTTTGGCACAATGTCACCGTAGCCATTTTGCATAGCAGTTATGGCTATAAACCAAAAGGCATTCATGTAGAGTATAAACGGGTCTTCATCACGCCCAAATCTAAATATTTTTTTAAACAATCTTCCAAAAAATCAGCTCAAACCTCTCGCATTGTGCAAACAACCATCCACTAGCCACCCAAAACACTAAGGTAAAAATTGAAAGACATAACATAGGTCTCTGGTCAAGTGCTGTTTTCATGACAAACGAAAAGTTAACTTGTATTCGGTTCAAGGCAGCTAGGGTTCGAGTTGAGGCATCCTGAAAAATTTTTGATATTTATGCACTATTCCTCTAGGGCTTAGGCTTAGCCTAAGGCTTACACCTAGGCTTAGGCCTAGACCTAGGCTTAGCCTAAGCCTTAGGCTAATCTTTTTTATTTTAAAATGGATGTTACTTGGAATTGCTTGCTATGAAGTACCATGAACCTGCCGATCAGATAAACCCTTCCAATCATTAGTAAAGACAGTAGAATATCCGTGGAGACTTCTTCTGTTTCTTTCGACTTCTCTCGTAGTCTAGGGGGCTCGATGATGGTCCACTTCATTGTACTGCTACCCGGAAATGGGCATATGCTACAGATTATAAACTCGGTGCAAAATTGTATTATTCTATTCAATGTTAGCACAACTCGCCAATCATCGGCGCCACAATCGATCAAATCAAGCTGAAATGAAGGGATTTTGTAAAATTGGGTATATGCAGAAAAGGCTAACCATAATTTCATTCCAATGATAATGCACAATTTCTATAAGTAAGGCTCCAGTCGAGGCAACAACAAACGTGCGGAAAATTAGAGATATGGGATGGTTCTATAAATGGCAAGATTTTTGGATACATCACACAAAAAAATGCTGAAATCACATCATGGGAAAGGGGTAGGGGAACAGGGCTGTGTTTTTGACGAATTTTTCAATTTTTGACAATTTTCAATTTTTAACGCATTTTTATATTTTTTACGAATTTTTCAATTTTAACGCATTTTTCAATTTTAACGTATTTTTCAAATTTTGACAACTTTAACATATTTTTTAATTTTTAACAAATTTTTCAATTTTGACGAATTTTTCAATTTTTGACGATTTTTTAAATGAATTTTTTAATTTTTAACGAATTTTTCAATTTTTGATGAATTTCTCGATTTTTGACGAATTTTGCAATTTTTAGCGAATTTTTCAATTTTTTACAAATTTTACAATTTTTTACGAATTTTTCAACTTTAACATATTTTTGACAACTTTAACATATTTTTTAATTTTTAACAAATTTTTCAATTTTGACGAATTTTTCAATTTTTGACGATTTTTTAAATGAATTTTTTAATTTTTAACGAATTTTTCAATTTTTGATGAATTTCTCGATTTTTGACGAATTTTGCAATTTTTAGCGAATTTTTCAATTTTTTACAAATTTTACAATTTTTTACGAATTTTTCAACTTTAACATATTTTTGACAACTTTAACATATTTTTTAATTTTTAACAAATTTTTCAATTTTGACGAATTTTTCAATTTTTGACGATTTTTTAAATGAATTTTTTAATTTTTAACGAATTTTTCAATTTTTGATGAATTTCTCGATTTTTGACGAATTTTGCAATTTTTAGCGAATTTTTCAATTTTTTACAAATTTTACAATTTTTTACGAATTTTTCAACTTTAACATATTTTTGACAACTTTAACATATTTTTTAATTTTTAACAAATTTTTCAATTTTGACGAATTTTTCGATTTTTTACAAATTTTACAATTTTTTACAAATTTTACAATTTTTTAAGAATTTTTCAAATTTTGACAACTTTAACATATTTTTTAATTTTTAACAAATTTTGACGAATTTTTCGATTTTTGACGAATTTTTAGCGAATTTTTCAAATTTTGACAAATTTTTCAATTTTTAATGAATTTTTCAATTTTTTACAAATTTTACAATTTTTTACGAATTTTTTCGAAAATTTTAACATCTCAAAATCAAATTTTCATTATTTAACAAGCATTTTTCAAAAAAATTTTGCCTGTGACGCACGTCGGTGTTGGAAAATGCGAAAAAAGTTACCCTGATGAACATTGTTCTTTCTATTATAGCGAAGTGGTAGATGTCACTGTTTTTCAGTTTCTAACGCCGAGGGTTCGATCCCGGAGGAGGACATTTTTATGTAAAAACATGCCTACCTTATCTATCCCAAAAATAAGTTGGCCACATAACTCATTATCAAGGATCATAAAAAATATCCCGATGAACGCTAGAGCAAGACAGCGGTCAGCAATTTGTACACGTGTATTGATCCGCTTCGAGCGTTGTTTGTAGACCATTTTCACCGCTGACTCATCCACCGGCACACCATACCTACAACAATTTTTTTCTTGTTAATTGAGAATTATAAATCCAATTTTGCACCTGCTATTATTTCTCCGAAGGCACGCCGACGGTGGTCTCGACGGTGTTTTGGTTGTGTTTGGAAAATGGACTCCACCATTGAGGACACCACCATTTTCAACTTTATCTATAGAAGATTGGGCGGAATTCAAGGCAGATGATGCTGCACTTAACCGATTCAACGAAACATTCACTTGATTTCCAGTGTCTTCCACTGTTATAACAGGTCCATTTGGGAAACGTGCTAAAGAAGGAAAAATTTGTAGAGGAGATCTGGAGCTAGTACACTTTGTTGGATTCACTAATCATGGTTCAAAAGTCGAATTTTTTTCAAAATCAGCCGAAAAACATCCTGAAGTTTTTTAGTCGAGAAACACGCTGGTGATGTTATTTTTGCGTGAAAATCTATAAAAAAATACTGAAAAACTTCATCAAACTTCATTTTTATATTAAAAAACAAAAAATTGAAAAATTCATCAAAAATTGAAAAATTAGTCCAAAAATTGTAAAATTCGTCAAAATTTGTAAAATTCGTTAAAAATTAAAAAATTCATCAAAATTTGAAAAATCCTCCAATTGAAAAATTCGTTAAAAATTGAAAATTTCGTCAAAAATTGAAAAATTTGTTGTCGAGAAAACACATTGGTGGTGTTATTTTTGCGTGAAAATCTATAAAAAAATTACTGAAAAACTTCATCAAACTTCGTTTTTTGATATCAAAAACGAAGTTTGATGAATTTGTTTTAGTCTTCTTTTATAGATTTTCACGCAAAAATAACATCACCAATATATTTTTCGACTAACCCCCCCCCCAATAGGATGTTTTTCGGCTGATTTTGAAAAAAAATTCGACTTTTAGACCATAAAAAGTGAATCTAACAAAGTGAACTAGCTCCGGAGATCTTGAAAAAGTGCACAAGTGGAGTTAGATTTTTAAAACGAGCTCACAATTTTCATCAAACATCTGAGTCGCCAAGATATGACTTCTTGCCATCATGTTTCTAGCAATTTTAATCACACGCATGAAATTTTGGGAAAATAAATTTTTTAACAAACACCGGACATAAGAAAATTGTCTAAAGCGAATAGCATCTAAGGCCATTTTTTATTGTTTTCAAATGCCGCTAGCCGTGAAAACGAATAGATAGAATTTTGCATTTTTAACAAGGAATCATCCCGAAGTGTGACATTGAAACCGTTAACAAAACCTATCAAAAATTGTTCCAAGAAATAATTTTTGTTTCAAAATAACTTTTAACAACCAATAATGATGTGATTTCACAGCAAAATTTGCGGTACTTATGCACTATCGCATTATCTCCCCTAGGGGGATAGTGCATAAATTTATGCAGAATCCCCCCCCCCAAGCTGAAAACAAGGAGGGGGAATGGACAATTTGGGATAGGTTTCGATTTTGATGTCACACTTCGGGATGGTTCCTTGTAAGAATATTCCATAAATAAGAGTTGTGGCGGCAAAACAAATTTGGGTACTACTTTGGATTAGCTGCCCCAACTGACAGAGTACTAGAACCGGAAAAAATTTTAAACTTTTTTCCAAAAAAGACCCTATAGAGGTAATTTTATGCGGGGAATCAATTGCGCGCACTTCCGGACCGTGAAAACGCTTCTTGACCCTGATTCAGGGAAGGTGAGGGGTGTAATGAAGCGAAAATCGAAAAATTTCGGATATTTATGAGAAAACCGTCGATTCTTAGGTTTTCCTAGGCGAGGAATCGATTGCGCGCACTCCCGGACCGTGAAAACGCTTCCTTGACCCTGATTCAGAGAAGGGATCGGTGTTTTAAAGCGAAATCAAATTTTGGTTTTTTTTTCAACTATTTCACCTGAATCAGGATCAAGGAAGCGTTTTCACGCTTCGGGAATGCTCGCAATCGATTTTTCGCAAACTACCCCTAGAAAATTCATTTTTGCAAAAATTCAAAAAAATTTTTTTTTGCAAAAAATTGCTCGAAAAATCGCAAAAATCCAGTTTTTTTTGGCCACCCTGTAAATTCCATTACGCTGTCACTTGGGGCAGCCAATTCGATAGTAGTACCCCAAAATTATTTTTTCCATACAAAAACTGTCTATGAACTCAACAAATGCGTAAGATGAAAGATCAAAAAAATCAAGTGCGATAAAAATAGACAGGATATCAAAAAGAACACTTACGATTGGACTCGACGGATTCATGACTATAATTGATTCGTGTGTAAGCGGCGGGTAATTGGCCAAGTTTTTTCTTTGCCGACAACAGATTTCGGAATTGCTGGCGGCTGCCGACGGTTCGCAGGTAGTCGGCACTCACCTAAATTGTATTGATTTTTCCAATTTTCTTTTTCTTTTTTGTGCCGTAAATTTTGATTTTTAACAAGTCATTTCAACTATTTTTTCAAGGCTTTCACGGCAGACACAAAGTGTGCAAAAAAGTGAGACATCCAAAAAAATTTGATAGAACATTGCTAATAACATGTTAAAGTCCATTTCCGCGGGAAAAAAGTTCGGGGCGATGGTCAAGTGGTCCAAGGCGCCGCCCATTCGATCTGGAAAGTTAAGCAACGTTGGGCCCACAGGTTCGATTCCGCTAGGGCAAAATTTTGATTTTCAAAAAAATTTCTTTTACAAAGAATGGGGCAAAATTTTTTTGAAAATCAAAATTTTGCCCTAGTGGGGTCGAACCTGCGGACCTAATGTTGCTTAACTTGCCAGATCGGATGGGCGGCACCTTGGACCACTTGACTATCATCAATGGCCGATGCCTTCGCCACTACACCACAGAGGCTTCTGATTCAATATCGACAAAATTTGTTCATATTTCTAGATATGGCATAGGTTTCTGGCCGATTTTATGGCGTTTTAGGGGGTCCAGCGCCATTGACATATTTTTTGTGTGCAAAAACTTTTTGTCAGCGCTGTGATCCAAAACTGACACCATTGTGGTGCAATGGCAGATGCCTTCGCCACTACACTACAGAGGCTTCTGATTCAATATCGACGAAATTCGTTCATATTTCTAGATATGACATAAGTTTCTGGCCGATTTTATGGCGTTTTTGGGGGTGTCTCAACTTTTTGCACAGTTGGTCTGCCGTGTTTTATTTTATTTTTCTCGAAAACCTCGCAAATGGAAGAAGTTCTTCTTTCTCTAAAAGCCAAAGCCATAGCATTGTCCACCATTGCATTCAACTAATATTTAGATTATTTGTAACTAAAAGTTAGCTGGAGACCATATTTTTTAACCAATTTCTAGTTAGTTAAGTAAGATTAACATGATCGACACCATAGGTCGGCAAGGGGGGAGCCTCCCCCTGACCCACTCACTTATGGGCCCAAAATTGAGAGGGGACCACCTCATGGACCTAAAATTGAGGGGGGACCACCTCATGGGCCCCGCCGAACAGTATGGTCCATAAAAATTGGGTGTCAGAAGACTATCTCAAGCTAAAAAAAGGTCATTTTTTTGGTAGAGGTGGTGGGGGACCACCTCATCGGGGATCCCCTTCCCTCCCCCCACCTTGCTGACCTATGATCGACACACACACGTGTACAGGGTGAGTCAATAGTCAACTACCATCGGTTTTTTGAGGATATCTCTTAAATGCTTTTTCGATAATTTTTTTAAAAAAATACTCCAAATTTCGAGCTCTACAAGAATCCGAACAAATTTTTGTCGCGTAACCCTTCTAAGGTCCTTAAAGCTTGTGGTAGTCTTCTAACACCCAATTTTTACTATCTCATATGTTCGGAGGGGTCCATGAGGTAATCGCCCCTTAATTTTGGGTCCATGATTGAGTGGGTCAGGGGGAGACTCCCCCCTTGCTGACCTATGTTTAGAAGGGCTGTGCGATAAAAATTTGTTCGAACTTTTAGAGCTTTTCGACTTGTAGAGCTCGAAATTTGGAGTATTTTTTTATACAAATTATCGGAAAAGCATTTAAGAGATATCCTCAAAAAACCGATGGTAGATGACTCTTGACTCACCCTGTAGGTATAACTATTGACAAAATAATAATAAAGGGCATAAAAATGAGGAAAAGTCGAAAGAATTAACGAAGTTTTACGTCTTTCAAGGAACTCAACACACATTTTTGAAACAAATTTTTGCGGAAGCAACAAATCGAATCGACGGTTATTATTAGACAATCAAAACGACAACCCCCCATTTTTCAAAGCAACGACATTACTTATTTACTCTAAAAATTCAACAAGGAAGAAAAATTAAATGCAAGTTGGTCCAACAGGGTTTCCTTATTCGTCAAAATTTGAAAAATTCGTTAAAAACTGAAAAATTTATAAAAAATTCGTCAAAAATCGTAAAATTCATCAAAAATTGAAAAAAATCGCAAAAATTTGTCAAAAATCGAAAAATTCGTTAAAAATTGAAAAATTCATCAAAAATTGAAAAAGGTTTTCTAATGATTTTTATAGAATTTTTTATAGAAAAATGACTGTCTCCTTTTAGACAATTTTTAAAAATTGATTATCAACCCTGATAATAGAACAAAAAAAATTAAAGCCCAACTCTATCCTAGGAAATTATCTAAAATGCCAATGATCGCATATGCAACATAAAGGCTCTCTCTCTTTCTCTCTTTTGCAACCGATTCACGTAACATGAAACAAATTGACATCAGCGAAGCCAAATATGAGTAAAGTTGTTTGTTTTAACTTAACAAAACAAATGAAAAATGATCGCTGGAAAAAATTCAATTTTGCTGAAATTGAAACAATTGATGACAAACATATTATGAAAGAATTTTTAACCAAATTTTTTTAAATTTGTCGCTTAAAATGCACCCAAAAAATATAACTAAAGGCCTTTGCACAATGATGATGGTTTCTTGTGAGGATTTTGGGAGCAACTACACAATAGGGAGGGGGGAGGCCACCCACGTGAAACAATTTTCAAAATTTTTTCTGGGAATGACCCTTCTAGAATAAAAACATGTGGGGGAATCCGAATTTGAAATTTTCAAAGCGAAAAAAACGCTTATCTGATCCAGGGAAGGGCTGTGTATTGAAGCGAAAAGTCACAAAATGCGGTGTACAGCATTTTTCTCAGCTCAATGAGACGAATAAAATGACACCAACATCATCCATTTTGGAAATCGAGTTGGGTTATTGAAATGAAAATTTTTTGTTTCAGATTATTGAAACGAAAAATTTTCGTTTCAATAATAACCCTTTTCAAAACGAAAAAACGCTTTCCTCATCCAGGGAAGGTTGTGTATTGAAGCGAAAAGTCGCAAAAATGCGGGTGGCTCCCCTATTGTGTAGTATGCAATTTTTGCGGCTTTTCGCTTCAATACACAGACCTCCCCTGGAAGTGTTTTTTCGCTTTGAAAAAAAAATTTCATGAGCAAAATCCTCCACAGGAAATTCTATCGAAAATATTTTTTTGCGCACAAGGCCTAAGCTTAGGCCTAAACCTAAGCTTAAGCCTAAGCCTAGGCTTAGGCTTAAGCTTAGGCTTAGGCCTTAGGCTTAGGCTTAGGCCTTAGGCTTAGGCCTAAGCCTAGGCCTTGTGCGCAAAAAAATACCAACCAAATTCTATCATCATTTTTGCGAAAAGGCCTTAATTCTTTATAAGAAAGAACTAAAAATTGAACTCTTAAAATGAGTTTTTCTAGTTCCTCGAACAGGCGATCTATCATATGTGTCATGATATATAAGAAGCTCAAGAAAATTAATGGCCCTCGAAAACTACTTCCTTTTTAGCACAACCCCAGAAATAATAACAAACAAGAAAAAGTGACGTTAGCTAGGATTTTGTCGAATTTGTTGGCCTTTACAGGGTGTATCAAAAACAACCGAAATTTGGGCGATTTTTTCATGTTTTTTCGACCCGGAAAAATCAATTTGGCGCAAGTGGGATACGATCCCGCTACCTTTGGAATCGAAACCGAGAGCACTACCACTGAGCTATTTTGGCCGTCCGAACGAAATGTTAAAATTGCTTATTATTTCACATAATTTTTTACAAATGAAAAGTATAAATCCATTTTTCATGATTTTTTGTAAGTAAGTAGAGTCGAAATTTGTTGTCAAAAATGACTTTATTTGAGCTAATTTTATGTGGGGAATCGATTGCGCGCATTTCCAACGCTTCCTTGACCCTGAATCAGGAAATCGGAGTGTGTGTATTGAAACGAAAATCGGAAATTTTTCGATTTTCTGCCTGAAAATGACTTTCTGGGGCTAATTTTATGCGGGGAGTAGATTGCGCACATTTTCAACGTTTTAAAACGCTTCTCTGACCCTGAATCAGGAAATCGGAGTGTGTGTATTGAAGAGATGACCAATTTTTGCTATAATACATCAATTTTTCTTTGATTATGGATCCGAGAAGTATTTTCAAGCTTCGAGAATGCACGCAATCGACTCCCCGCATAAATTTACCCCAAAGTCATTTTAGGCAGAAAATCTAAAAAATTTCGATTTTCGCTTCAATACACACACTTTGATTCCCTGATTCAGGGAAGCGTTGGAAATGCGCGCAATCGATTCCCTTTATCCCTAATAGTCATTTTTGAAAAAAATTTTATGTCAAAAAAATATGAAAAAATCGCCCAAATTCCGGTTTTTTATACACCCTATATTCATTTGAAATAAAAATCTTTCAGGTTTGAAAAAAATTAAGGTCAAAAAAGAGATTTTTGAGATTTTTATGTAGGCAATGTTTTGACAGAGTTTGCCTCGTGAACGTCAAACAGCATCACCTTGTCGTTTTTACCTAAATTTTCTCATAATTAACTTAATGAATTTAAAGTCAATTTAGTGCCATTGCTTGAAAAAAACCATTAAAAATAGAAACGGAATTTTTAGATATGCACTTTATCTCAAGAATGAAAACCTCCCCTTTTGTATAGATCCTGATTCAGGAAAGTAAATGTGTATAAAAATCTAAAAATACAAATTTACATCTTATTTTCCAGGATCCGAGAAGCATTTTCACGCTTCGGGAATGCGCGCAATCGATTCAAAATCAACTTCCCAGGAAGTTGATTTTGAGGCAGAAAATCCTAAATTTTTTGATTTTCGCTTTAATACAAAACACTCATTTCCCTGAATCAGGGTCAGGGAAGCATTTTCAAGCTTTGGGAATGAGTGCAATCGATTCCTCGCATAAAATTACCCCCAGGAAGTTGATTTTGAGGCAGAAAATCCTAAATTTTTTGATTTTCGCTTCAATACAAAACACTCATTTCCCTGAATCAGGGAAGCATTTTCAAGCTTTGGGAATGAGTGCAATCGATTTCTCGCATAAAATTACCCCCAGGAAGATGATTTGAAGTAGGAAACCTAAAATTTTTTCGATTTTCGCTTCAATACAAAACACTCATTTTCCTAAATCATGATCCGAGAAGCATTTTCACGCTTTAGGAATACGTGAATTGATTCCCCGCATAAAGTTACCCTCAGGAAGATGATTTTGAGGCAGGAAATCCAAAATTTTTCGGTTTTCGTTTCAATACAAAACACTCATTTTCCTGAATCAGGATCCGAGAAGCATTTTCAAGTTTCGAGAATGAGTGCAATCAATTTCTCTAGAGAGGTCATTTTTAGGATTTTTGAAAAAAATTTTCAGATCGAAAAAAATGAAAAAATCGCCAAAGTTCCAGTTTTTTTCGATACACCCTGTAATTAAAATTTTTACATACTCAAACTTGTTATGCCTTGTTTAAAAAAGCAAAAAAATATTTTTTGAAAAAAATTGCCACGCATCGAAGAGGACAATTTAATGACCAAAGTTGAAGTGCTCTTGTTCATACACATACTTGCAGCTGTGTTAAGATTATTAATTAGAATTTTTGGGAGAAAAATAAACGGGGGGAAAATTGTGATTAAGTCGGAAGACAGCATAAAATTGTCTCCATGGAAAAGATGGATTAACTTTGTGCTAAAAGTATGTGCCACCGTTTTGTTGCATAGCTCTAGAAAAATTACTCCGATCTATAAACTCTTGTAAATAGTGGCAACGCTTAGGCTTAGCTCAATGACTTGTATAATTTACGCATAATCACAAATGATTTATAGTTCATTTCAGCTAGTTAGAAAAAAAGTTGAGGCACGTATGAATGATAAATTAGACATTAATGCTCAAAAGCATTAGTGTATATAGATTTTGCAATGCATCCCTGTGTGGTCGTATTGGCGGAAAAATATGATTAGTTACAACTAATATTTGAACTAATTTTATTTTTCCGCAATTTTTGACGATTTTTTGAAGAATTCTATGATTTTTGACGAATTTTCAATTTTTGACGATTTTTCGATTTTTTTATATGAATTTTTCACTTTTTAACGAATTTTCCAAATTTTGGTGAATTTTTTAATTTTTTTCGAATTTTTCAATTTTTGACGAATTTTACGATTTTTGACGAATTTTTTCAATTTTTGGACGAATTTTACAATTTTTTAATGAATTTTTCAATTTTTGACGAATTTTACGAGTTTTGACGAATTTTACGATTTTTGGCGAATTTTTCAAATTTTGATGAATTTTTCAATTTTGACGAATTTTTCAATTTTTGACGAATTTTACGATTTTTGAAGAATTTTATGATTTTTGACGAATTTTTCAAATTTTGACGAATTTTTCGATTTTTTTTAGCATTAGTGTCTAAGTGACGGCTAAAATACCCAATTTGGCAACCCTCGAGTTTCGAAAAAATTTTTGCGGTAAAATATTTCTCGCGACGAGATAACAACGATTTGCCTCTACAAAATTTTCGGAAAGTGTCATTTTAAGAAGTTATAGTACCATGAACTTTAGGCCCAGTACCCCTATTTTGCACTATCTGTGCACTATATGGCGGCAAAATACCCAATTTGAAAATTACACTTTCCGAAAATTTTGTAGCGGCAAATCGTTGTTATCTCATCGCAAGAAATATTTTGCCGCAAAAATTTTTTCGAAACTCGAAGGTTGCCAGATTGGGTATTTTAGCCCCCATATAGTGCACAGATAGTGCAAAATAGGGGTACTAGGCCTAAAGTTCATGGCACTATAACTTCTTAAAATTACACTTTCCGAAAATTTTGTAGAGGCAAATCGTTGTTATCTCGTCGCGAGAAATATTTTGCCGCAAAAATTTTTTCGAAACTCGAGGGTTGCCAAATTGGGTATTTTAACCGTCACTTAGACACTAATGCTAAAAAAAATCGAAAAATTCGTCAAAAATTGAAAAATTAGTCAAAATTTGAAAAATTCGTCAAAAATCATAAAATTCTTCAAAAATCGTAAAAGGGTTGCCAAATTGGGTATTTTAGCCGTCGAGTGTTGCCAAATTGGGTATTTTAGCCTAAGTGACCATTTGCATTGCGCTATGATACCTCAACTTTTTCTGAATCCATCTGAAATGGANGTTGCCAAATTGGGTATTTTAGCCTAAGTGACCATTTGCATTGCGCTATGATACCTCAACTTTTTCTGAATCCATCTGAAATGGACTATAGTTTTATATGCACTTACTAAAATCAGCCCATTTTTCTCGTATGCTAGTGATCCTCTTCTCGAGTTGTTCCCACCAAAATCAAAACTCTTCCCGATCTTTATGGAAGGTATAGAAGGTCGTGGGGTGCGATAGTCTTCTTGCTCTACAGATGGTGCTGATGCTACAGTTGCACCCTAAAAATGTAAATTTCAGAAAATCTTTTTCTTGCACCCAAAAATTACCTACCAGTGAACCACGAAAACGAAAGCTTTTTCTCCTATCAATCAAATGCTGATAGGTTGCGGCATCAACGGAGAAATTTGTACCATACATTTGCTTGACTCGGATGGATGTCGGTGAATTACTTCCAGCCGACATTTGCCGAGGAATTGCCGGATTCGGATGGGCAACAACGGTGTTGCTTTGGTTTCCGCTGGCGACCCCTCTAACAGCGCTTACAGTGGTGCTTGACGAAGGAGTTGGTCGCGAAGCATGTCCGCCACTATTATTCGTGTCTGAGGCTGCTGAGCCCAAAGCCGTAATCGTGTAAGAAGGCTTTGGAATGCTCATCTATAAAAGACGACAATCTTAAGATCAAAGAAAGAGAGGCTTATACATTCAATTTAACAAACAAANTGTAAGAAGGCTTTGGAATGCTCATCTATAAAAGACGACAATCTTAAGATCAAAGAAAGAGAGGCTTATACATTCAATTTAACAAACAAACACGTAAAAATTTCATTTTTAGAAAATTATTTTCGGAAATAAGACCAACAGTAACGCAATCTGAGAAAAGAATAGAGTCTGAACATTGAAACGAAGGGACTGAATCAGTGATGTAGCCACAGAGGGATACCAAGCGTACCAGTACCCTCCCCCCTTACAGGCCGAAGGCCCGAAAAAACATAAGGGTTCTTCCTTATGGTTTTTTAGAAAAAGGCTTGGTACCCCTCCCCCACACCCTTTAAGGGCTTGGTACTTTTTACTTATAACGTTTACAAATTTAAAGGTTTAATTAAAAAAGAAAAGCGCTATTTTTCATAACTCGCCGAGACGAATCAAACGACACCAAAATTATCAAATTTGAAAATAGTTTTGGGTTATTGAAGCGAAAACCCTGATTCATGTTTTTCGTTTCAATAACCCAACACCATTTTCAAAATCGATAATTTTGGTGTCGTTTTATTCTTCTCATTTAGCTATAAAAAACTGTTATAATGTTCATTTTATGACAATTTAACAAATCGATGCAAAAATCGATTTAAAAATTCAAGTTTGTGTATTACAACGAAAACATAAACACAAATTCAAAATTTCAAACGTAATTTTCTCGAAAACTACAACGATTCAGAGCATGACGTAAAAGCAAAAAATATTCCATTTTTCGTCAACTTTCCGAATATATACAAATTATAAATTTTCACTGCGTTCATGTTTTCGTTGTAATACACAGATTTCAAAAATAGACAACTTCAAACGCAATTTTCTCGAAAACTACAACGATTCAGAACATGCCGTAAAAACAAAAAATACTCCATTTTTCATGAACGTTACGAATATCAACAAAAGTTAATAACTTTTTTCTCAACTGGACTAGTCCTTTAAACGACTCATATTATAGAAAAAATTCGGCCTCCCTTGAAATTTTTTTCTGGGCACGCCGCTGCTTGCAAAAGTATAAATACAGTCAAACTCGATGTAGTGACACAATGCAAAATGAATTAGGTCAAACGAATACGTACTTTTATTTTTCTATGTTTCTTTTAAATTTATGCACTAATTCACGAACACACGAACTTCAACACGATTTACCCTCTTCTTCAACACATCCATTTTTTATGATCTTGGTCTCAAAAGTTGCTTGAAGCAAAGAATAAAAATTTGTTATAGACGATTTTTTTCACGTTCGAATAAAAAATTGGAATAAGCTGTCTAAAAAGACGAAAACTATGATTTTTTTGAATTTTTTCAACAACTTTTTTGAGCTTGAAGGGGGTACAACTTAAGGCCGGGGTAACCTCTAGGGGTAATTTTATGCGGGGAATCGCTTGCGCGCACTCCCGAACCGTGAAAACGCTTCATTGGGCCTGATTCAGGGAAGAATCGGTGTTTTGAAGTGAAAATCTGAAAGTGCGTTTTTTTGGTTTTTTCCCTGAATCAGGGTCAAGGAAGTGTTTTTACAGTTCGGGAGTGCGCGTAATCATTCCCCGCCTAGAAAAAATCTAAAAAGAATCAACGGTTTTGGAGTTACTTGGTTGGCTCGTTCTGTTTGGAGGGGAACTATCTGAGAGAGTTTAAATGATTTTGCCTTGTGACGATGGCACTGGAAATCATCTAGCAAAAATTCAAATTCCATATATTCCATCATCTCATGGGGTTGTAAAAAAGGTTCATTTCTCCGGCTTCGTATTCCATCACTCCCACTGCTTCATGAGCTGGACTAGATTCTGACGTGAACGCTGCACGTGCAACTAGAGATGGGTCTTCTTTTAAACAAACATATCATAAGATAAAAAGCATAACAAACAAACGTGTCGCCAGATTTTCATCCACATCAAGATATTTCCAAGAAGGCATTTTTCAAACTATAAACACGTTCCAACATTTGCGCTCCGACATGCTCTATAATTGCGCAACGACATATGCGTGCTAATAATTGCGCCCCGATCATACATGGGCAAGGGGGATAGGCTGGTAAACTGAAAAGTGACACGTTTGACGACCTTTTTTTGGCAGTCACAAAAAATTGAAAATTTTTCAAAATCGAAAAATTCATCAAAATTGAAAAATTCATCAAAAATCGAAAAATTCATCAAAAACCCTTTGGTTTTTTGCTGTATATTTTTACCAAAAGCGACACGTTTGCGAAAATTTGACCCTCCAGCGGCGACATGGGGGTGGGTCGACCCACCCCTTGCTCAAGTGTGGCCCCGACATTTGCGCCCCAACATATGCGCGCTAATAATTGCGCCCCAACATATGCGTGCTAATAATTGCGCCCCGACATTTGCGCTCTATAATTGCGCCCGACTTGTAAAATATCTTTCAAAAAGGTCGAAAATTTTAAAAACGGAAAAGGATGCACAAATGTTGGGGCGCAAATGTCGGGGCACAATTATAGAGCGCCTTCACATATCGAATGAGGTATCTTTCTTGACGAATTGTAATTTTTTGAGGCCTGTCACTTCGCGAACGCTTTTTTATCATATTTTCCGCAACCCAACGCTTATCTGAAGGAAACTTTGTATAACCATATTCAGTTTCCAAAATAAGATTAGACCTACTTTTCATTCTCAACGTCAAACTTCTCTTCCAGCAGTCTAAGAATCGAAGTGCGCATTCGTTGAAGGCTCGGATCCCCGATGGCATGGATGTTGGATGTTAACGCTCGGGCAATTGGAAACTGGATAGAGATGGGTTCGTCTGCTCTGCACATCTGCTTCGACGCAGGCTCGAAGGGATTCAAAAGCCCTTTTCTATTAGCAGCTACAAGAAAAAATCATCTGAAGCAGCAAAACACTCCAGTGGCAAACGAGATCATTGAAGATACTGGTACTAGAGCTTTTGGCAACACAAGTCGAGCTTTTGGCAACGAGCAAATCGTTGCCAAAAGCTCGTGTTTAAAAAAAGTGACGTTGCAAAAAACTCTAGTACGAAATACTTACACTGATAACGTAATGATGTGGCGAGGGGTCACTTGTGTCCGGAAATTTGCGTCCCGGACTTTTCCGTCCGAATATTTGAGTCCGGACATTTGCGTCCGGAAATTTCCGTCTCGGACATTTCCGTCCCGGACATTTGCGTTCGGACATTCATCAAAATTTTCACCAAGCGTCCGGACAGTTTGCGTCCGGACGCAAATGCATGGGACTCAAATATCCGGGACGGATGTTTCTGGACGCAAATAGTCGGACGCAAATGTCCGGGACGGATGTTTCCGGACGCAAATAGTCAAACGCAAATGACCCCTCGCCAATGATGTCAGCCAAAACTACATAAGAAGACCTTTGGGGCAATACGTTTGGTCGCTACTGTATGTCGGATGCGCAAATGTCGGGGCGCAAAAAATGGATGCTCAAAAGTCGGATGCACAAGTGTCGTTGCGCATATGTGAGGGCGCACAAGTCCCCCACCTGTATTTTTCGAGGGTCGTTTATCGATATTCAGGGCGGGATTATCGTTATATGGAAGTTTGAATGTATGCTCAAATTTAAAAAATTCTCAATTTCCTCCTAAAAAATACGTCGTTAAAAATGTGAAGAAATAAAAATTTCTCCAAAAAGTGTTACCAACTAGATATAGCTAAGCAACGCGAACACAATCCTAGCAAATAAGAAAAGGAGGAAATAATATTCGTGCTTAAAGGAATAATTGATTAAAAAACGTAATTCTCTTTTTTTCGTTCAACTAAAAAACAAAATTTGCCTAAAAATAAGGCAGACCCCAATTAAACACACACAAAAAATATATAAAGCCTAATGCTGCTCAACGTAGAGACCCATTAATGAGCAATTATCTCGAGAAGAATACTGAGAAATTTTATACGAACCGGGATCAGGCATTAACATATTCACCGGGAATGGCATCACATTTTTTGACTAGTTCTCAAAACGAATGAAAAAATACGACACCGACTTTTCGCAGTTATTTACCGAAGATTTTAATGAGCCCTTAAAATAAACGAAGGATTCATGAATCCCATTATTTATGCTCTCTCATTCCAAAATTCTCCTAAAAAATATTTGGTCGAAAACATATGATGAGTTGCATCGTCGCCTTAGTCTTATTCTTCGTCTTCTTCTTCCACGGCCAACGCCGTGTGTAATTTATCGAACGATTAATCCCCCTTTCCGTGGATAAGAATACATGCTTTCAT
>OZJO01000891.1:10949-23024 GCA_900406225.1 Acrobeloides nanus | reverse complement strand
GAAAAAGGGGGTTAAGCAAAACATAAAAATTTCAATGTTGTCTGGATCACTGTCGAACTTATCAAAATAAAAAATTTTAATGTTGAGGGGTTTATAACCCTCGAAATTTCGGGGGTTATAAACCCCCCCCCAAGAATTAAATTCGTTTTGTAAGTGTACTTCCCCTCCCCCAACTTCTCGGAATTCAAGTGAAAAACTTGGGGTAAAATAACTCTATCCCCAGGAGTGTCATTTTTCTTTATTTTTAAAAATTTTTCTCATGAAAAATGTCCACATGTTGCCATTTTTCATCAAAAATGCAATTTTTTAATAAAATTTTTACATGTAAAATTTTTTTTTGAGGATTGAAAAAAATAGCCCCCCCCTTTCGAGGGGGTTGAAAAAAATAACCCCGGGTTTATTTTAGAGGAAATGCGATAAAATTTATGGTGCCAAAAGTGTTTAGAATATAAAAAATTTTTTAGTACAAAAAAGAATATTAGTACAAAAAATACTTTAAGTTAAAAAAAGTATTTTTAGTACAAGAAATACTTTTAATACAAAAAAAATATTTTTAGTACAAAAAAAAATATTTTTAGTACAAGAAATATTTTTAATACAAAAAACATATTTTTAGTACAAAAAAAAGTATTTTTAGTACAAAAAAAAATACTAACCATTACTATTCTAAACGAGAGAGACCTCTTAAGTTCCTAATAGATCTATCCTCGAAATTAGTGTTTTTAATTTCGCAATTCAAATTAGCACTTAAACCAGCAATTACTCGACTCGGTTCCGGTTTCCCCAATAAATGAATGGCTTATATTTCGCAGTGTGTCTTTAAACATTTGAATGGGATTAATCCCTGTGTTGTGCGGACGGTCTTCCGAAAAAGAGTGTCCGACCGACCCCCAAGGGTTCCAATCAAGCGTAATAATGGTTTTGCCTTTTATGTTATTTCATCCGTGTTGTGGTGTCAGCTTTTTGGAGCCATGAACGTGGCATAGATTTCAAAAATGAGGCTATTTTTGGAAAGTAGAAATCTATGGCTGTTGACTTTTGTCCTTTTTAGCATTTCCATAAATGTTGATTGTCTTGGATAATTCAATTCATTGAAGAGGATTTGTACAACCGGACCAAAAGGTCATTAACACGGGAATATTCCTTCAAATTCCCGGTATATTCTGTTATTTTAAGCTAGTCTGAGCGACATTCAACAAAAATTTGTTGAGAAAAAAGTTATTTATAAAAAAAATGTGTTAAATTATAAGCAAAATTAAAAATCACGGTTTTTATCGTGAACTTTGCTCAGTGGTAGTGCTCTAAGATTTGAGTCTAAGGGTCTCGGGTTCGAATCCCACTTGAGTCGATTGCTGTCCATTCTTTTTTATTTCATTGCTGTCCAAAAACAATTGAATTTTTTACAAAAATTCATTTTTTGTGAAAAAATTTGATTTTTTTGCCAAAAAATCATACATGGATGGGGAACATTGATTAGTGTCCTTAAGTGAAACGAGAGAGCAAATCAATATGTCCTCGTTAGTATAGTGGTAAGTATCCACGCCTGTCACGTGTGAGACCCGGGTTCGATTCCCGGACGGGGAGTATTTTTTTGCGGTTTTTTAAAATTGATTATTTTTCAAATAATTTTTAATGGTTTTATAAAGTTTTTTTCCTTTTATACTCTATTAAGATATTTTTATATAACGAAAGTTGAATAAAAATAAATTAAAACTTCCGTATAGGGTTATTTTGGTGAAAATTGTAGAAACACGTAAAATTTTGGAAAAATTGCAAAAATCCATTTTGTTGGGACACCCTCTAATTTTTTTTGCTCAAAATCGAATTTTTTCAAAAATCTTTTTCTAAAAGGGGGGGGGGGTAATTACCCCTTTTACCCCTCTCTGGATACGGCCCTGGAGGGCCGTCGTTGTATTAAACAAACTTTTTCAAATTTTTTGTGGGAAAAAATTCAATTTTTGGAAAACAATTGAATTTTTTACCAAAATTCGATTTTTTGCCAAAAAATCATGCATGGATGGGAGGGGGGCACTAATTAGTATCCCTCCTCCACACAAAGAGCCCCAAAAAATGATGATACCCTATACGCAAGACCTCCTCTCTTCCCTTTGAATCACCCCCACGCAAAAGACTGCAAAAACATTAAACCCCTACGCACATTTTCCAAAGATAGTGCCCCTCTCTCCATATATGGTTTAAAAAATTTTGGCACTGGAGGTTTTCTTATGCGGGAAACACGAATTTGATGTTTTTTTTGTTAAAGAAAACGTCTGTAGGTTCAAAAAAATGATGCAGGTTCAATTCCCAGATGATCAATACCGTAATTATAGTAGTTCGTTTTTTTTGAAAGTCCCTAGATCTTGTTTTTATGAATATTTCACAAGTTATTAGTAAAATTAGGTATTTATCTTTTTGTGCCAGCATTTAGCCTATAGCACTTTCTAGACCACTATTCCCTAGAGCTTTGACGTAAGCACCTTAATCCAAATATCTTATACTTTTCCCTATCTCGTATACATTTTCTAGACCAATATTTTCTAGTCCCTATATCTTGTTTTTATGAATATTTCATAAACTATTAATAAAATTAGCTATGTATCTTTTTTGTGCCAACATTTCGCCTATAGCACTTTCTAGACCACTATTCTTTAGAGCTTTGACGTAAGCACCTTAATCCAAAGATCCTATATTTTTCCCTATCTTGTGATATTTTGTTCAATTTATAGTTTCCATATTTTCCGAAAAAGCAAACAGCGGCTTAATTAAGAAAAGCTCTTCAACTTGTTTGCGGAAGCCAACAATAAACAATCTATTCATTCGCATTTGACACTAATGGCCAGAGTTTCTATTCTTTTGTAGGAAAACAGAAGTTTAATCCATGTTTTTTTAACCCTCAAAAACACTGCGGGAGGTCTGTGAAAAATGTAAAAATTCATATTTCGGCGAAATAAAGAAAAACTGTATATCGACGCGGCTTCTATTTTTTCTCGATAATTCGATTTTTGATATTTTTCTAAAAAGTGATTTTACCTCTACCAGGAAAAAGTACATCTACGGTGGTATATCTACCAAAAAAGAAATTCATTTTTTTGTGAAAAAATTCGAATTTTTGGCTAAAATTCGTTTTTTTTGTTGCTACAATTCAATTTTTGACCAAAATTCATCTTTTTTGGAAAAATTCGAGTTTTTGGTCAAAATTCAATTTTTGAAAAAATTTGTTTTTTGGCCAAAATTCATTTTTGTGTGGAAAAATTCGAATTTTTGGCTAAAATTCGTTTTTTTTGTTGCTACAATTCAATTTTTGACCAAAATTCATCTTTTTTGGAAAAATTCGAGTTTTTGGTCAAAATTCAATTTTTGAAAAAATTTGTTTTTTGGCCAAAATTCATTTTTGTGTGGAAAAATTCGAATTTTTGGTCAAAATTCAATTTTTGGAAAAAATTTATTTTTTAATCAAAATTCATTTTTTGTGGAAAAATTCGAATTTTTGGCTAAAATTCGTTTTTTTTGTTGCTACAATTCAATTTTTGACCAAAATTCATCTTTTTTGGAAAAATTCGAGTTTTTGGTCAAAATTCAATTTTTGAAAAAATTTGTTTTTTGGCCAAAATTCATTTTTGTGTGGAAAAATTCGAATTTTTGGTCAAAATTCAATTTTTGGAAAAAATTTATTTTTTAATCAAAATTCATTTTTTGTGGAAAAATTCGAATTTTTGGCTAAGATTCGATTTTTTTTTGCTAAAATTCAATTTTTTGGTAAAATTCGATTTTTTAACCAAAATTCAATTTTTGGAAAGGCAAAAAACTTGGTTAGTCTAACCATAGAATATATATACCAGCTTTTTTCTCAGGCAAAATCAAATCGATTCAAGTGGGATTCGAACTCGAGACCCTTAGACTCGAATCTTGCAGCATTACCACTGAGCCAAGTTCACTATAAAAATCTGCTTTTTAATTTTGCTTATAATTTAACATGAATTTTTTAACAACTTTTTTTCGAAAAAATTTGTTTGAATGTTGCTCAGAATAGCTGAAAATAACAGAATATATCGAAAATTTGAAGGAGTATTCCCGTGTTAATTTTGGAACATTTTTTTAAACTTTTGATAAATTTTTTTCTGGAAATTTCATTATTTTCGAATTTTTAATTTTTTTTTCTAATAAAAATATTGATTTTTAACGATTTAAAAAAAGAAAATATTGCACAAAAATGTATGATAAGGTCATTTGATTTCGAAAGAACTTCGCATCATCCAATCGACTGCCTCTTAAGTCAAACGAGAGAACGCATCAATATGTCCTCGTTAGTATAGTGGTAAGTATCCACGCCTGTCACGTGTGAGACCCGGGTTCGATTCCCGGACGGGGAGTACCTTTTTGCGATTTTTTAAAAAAGATCATTTTTCAAATAATTTTTAATGGTTTTATAAAGTTTTTTTTCCTTTTATGCTCTATTAACATATTTTTATATAACGAAAGACGAATAAAAATAAATCAAGACTTCCTTGAAAAATGAACAATTTAAAAAAATTGCAAAAATAATACTCCCCGTCCGGGAATCGAACCCGGGTCTCACACGTGACAGGCGTGGATACTTACCACTATACTAACGAGGACATATAGATATATTCAGTCGTTTTACTTAAGAGGCAGTCGATTGGCTGATGTGAAGTTCTTTTTTTTTAGAGGGTGTCCAAACAAAATGGATTTTTGCAATTTTTCCAAAATTTTACGAATTTTTACAATTTTCACTAAAATAACCCTATACGGTATAGGGTTATTTTGGTGAAAATTGTAAAAATTCATAAAATTTTGGAAAAATTGCAAAAATCCATTTTGTTTGGACATCCTCTAATTTTTTGGTTTTTTGGATTTTTGCTCAAACTCAAATTTTTTCTCAAAATCGAAATTTTTACTGACGCATTAATTTTTTAAATTTTCATAAATGAACATTGTAGCAATTTTTTATAGCTAAATGAGACGAACAAAATGACACCAAAAGTATTCAATTTGAACATTGTTTTGGGTTATTGAAACAAAAACATGAATCAGAATTTTCGTTTCAATAACCCCAAACAATGTTCAAATTGGAAAATTTTGGTGTCATTTTGTTCGTCTCATTTAGTTATAAAAATTGCTACAATGTTCATTTATGAAAATTTAAAAAATTGATGCAAAAATCGATTTAAAAATTCAAAAAAGTTTGTGTATTACAACGAAGAGCTTGTAAACAAATTCAAAATTTCAAACGCAATTATCTCGAAAACTATAACGATTCAGAACATGCCGTAAAAACAAAAAATGCTCCATTTTTCATGATCTTTCCGAATGTATCATTTTCCATATGATTGTAACTTACTGGACTGGTCCTTTTTTTATAAAAAATTTTATAAAACCATTAAAAATTATTTGAAGAATTTTAAAAAATTGCAAAAATATAACTCCCCGGCCGGGAATCGAACCCGGGACTCACGCGTGACAGGCGTGGATATTACCATTATACTACCGAGGACATATTGAAATATTCTTCGTTTAACTTAAGAGACAGTCGATTGGCCGAAAACTGCCTCAGTCGATTTGATTAAAGTTCTTTCGAAATCACATGGCCTTATGAGTCATTCACTTATCACGTGATCAATTTTGGAATGTTGAAAACGTTCTAACTTTTTTTCCTGAAGGAATGTTGAAAACTTTTCTTTGCAGACCCCCCTAAATCATACTCCATTTTAGGGGGGTCTGCAAAGAAAAGTTTTCGAAAGTCCTTCAGGAAAAAAAGTTAGAACGTTTTCAACATTCCGAAATGGATCACGTGATATGTGAGTGACGTTGCCCAGAATAGCTGAAAATAACAGAAAATACCGAAAATGTGAATAAGTATTCATGTATTAAACAAAATTCGAAAACCAATGCATAAACACTTTTCAAAACTCGGATTTTCGACCCAAATTCCCGCCAATCTGTAACTGTCAATTTTTGGGAAATTCGATTTTTTGGCCAAAATTCAATTTTTGGGGTAGCCACTGCTTCAATAAAATAAAAATCTCAAATAAAAACTTCAAAATCAAATCGACTCAAGTGGGATTAGAACCCGAGACCCTTAGACTCGAGTCTTGGAGCACTACCACTGAGCAAGTTCACCATAAAAATCGGATTTTCAATTTTGCTTATAATTTAACATTAATTTTTTTATAAAAAGCTATTCACTTTTTCATCCTACTACAAATTATAGCCATTTTCTAAGCATGTATTAGCAAATTTAGCCTGGCGCGAATCGTGTATTTATTGAATAGCATCCCATGATGAATGGCACCGCGGGGAGCGATTTCCCCACTTTTTGGAAGTCGAGACCAGATCATGTAGCGAGTTTATTGATAATCATCGTTTCACCCGGCCCGACTCATTTTGGCTGGCTGCTGCTATTGCTACTTTTGCTGCCGGACATTTGAAATTTGCATTTTCACAACAACCCGGCGGGAATCGCTAATTTGTCAGTTTGTTAGGATTTGAGATAGACAGTTACAGATTGGCGGGAATTTGGGTCGAAAATCAGACTTTTGAAAAGTGTTTATGCATTGGTTTTCGAATTTTGTTTAACACGGGAATACTTATTCACATTTCCGTTATATTCTGTTATTTTCAGCTGTTCTGGGCAACAGTCACTCGCATATCACGTGATCAATTTCGGAATGTTCAAAACGTTCTAACTTTTTTCCTGAAGGAATTTCGAAAACTTTTCTTTGCAGACCCCCCTAAAATGGGGTATGGTTTAGGGGGGTCTGCAAAGAAAAGTTTTCAACATTCCTTCAGGAAAAAAAGTTAGAACGTTTTCAACATTCCAAAATTGATCACGTGATATGTGAATGACTCATAAGGCCATGTGATTTCGAAAGAACTTCAGTCAAATTGACTAAGGCAGTTTTCGGCCAATCGACTGCCTCTTAAGTTAAACGAAGAATATTTCAATATGTCCTCGGTAGTATAGTGGTAATATACACGCTTGTCGAGCTTGTGACTCGGGTTCGATTCCCGACTGGGGAGTTATATTTTTACAATTTTTTAAAATTCATCATTCTTTAAATAATTTTTAATGATTTTATAAAGTTTTTTTCTTTTATGCTATATTAAAGAACCAGTTCAGTTACAAGTGAGCTACAATCATATGAAAAAATGGTATATTCGGAAAGATCATGAAAAATGGAGCATTTTTTGTTTTTACGGCATGTTCTGAATCGTTGTAGTTTTCGAGATAATTGCGTTTGAAATTTTGAGTTTGTTACAAGCTCTTCGTTGTAATACACAAACTTTTTTGAATTTTTTGCGGAAAAATCGATTTTTTCAATTTTCATAAAATGAACATTGTAGCAATTTTTTATAGCTAAATGAGACGAACAAAATGACACCAAAATTATCCAATTTGAACATTGTTTTGGGTTATTGAAACGAAAACATGAATCAGAATTTTCGTTTCAATAACACAAAATAATGCCCAAATTGGATCATTTTGGTGTCATTTTGTTCGTCTCATTTAGCTATAAAAAATTGTTACAATATTCATTTATGAAAATTTAAAAAATTGATGCAAAAATCGATTTTTCCGCAAAAAATTCAAAAAAGTTTGTGTATTACAACGAAGAGCTTGTAACAAATTCAAACGCAATTATCTCGAAAACTACAACGATTCAGAACACGCTGTAAAAAACAAAAAATGTTCCATTTTTCATGATCTTTCCGAATATATCAAACGAATTTTTGTTCAAAATTGAATTTTTTTTCTCAAAAGTCGAATTTTGCTTTTGGTTAAATTTATAAGCTGAAATTTAACCATATAAATTAAAAAATTGATTCTGATTAATTAAACATTTCGACAAGATCCTACCAAAATCTCCCCCATATCCTTATGGGACTCAACTATCGTATTTCACTCATAATGCCTCTAATCCCATCCTATTATTCTATCATAGAATAAGAGTTCAAAACCCCTTCTTTCTCTCATCAAGCTGGACTTCAAATTCGGCTGGCAGTGAGATGGACAACTGGTCAATTTCAACAAAAGCTGCTAGCCAATTCCGATTATTAGGGCGATTAGTCGCGGAGCTTGTCTATTTCCATCATAATTGTGGTTTTTTAAAGAAATTTATGCGAGTGCAAATTTGTTGAGTGTTGACTATTTTTGGAAGATTATCTTACTTTTAAAGGGGGTATTTTTTATGGCCGGGTAGAAAATTTTTTAAACTTTTTAAAAAAGACCTTTCTAGGGGTAGTTGTATGTGAAAAATCGATTGCGCGCATTTTCGAAGCTTGAAAATGCTTCTCTGACCCTTATTCAAGGGAATAGGAGTGTGTATTGAAGCGAAAATATAAAAATTTTCGATTTTCCTTCCGAAAAACATTCTTTTAGAGGTAATTTTATGGAAAAATCGATTGAGCGCATTCCCGAAGCTAACATATCCATAGTTTACCAGTAGGGGGGGGGGGGGGGGATACACCGGACCCTCAGGATGGATGGATGAATAGCCTTTCAGGGAGGGTACAAGGGGGTAATGATAAAATTTTCAAAAATTTATATGATGAATGAATTTGAAGGGGGGAGGGTACACGAACCCTCATGATGGACGGAGTATAAAAATTTTAGACACTGTAACAATTTTTCAATTTTTGAAAATTCTTCTAAGTTCTAAAAAATGATAGGTGACTAAAAATCGAAATTTTTGCCAAAAATCTTGTCCAAAAATCGAATTTTTGCTCAAAATCAAATTTTTTTCTCAAAAATTGAATTTTTTTCTCCAAAATCGAAATTTTTGCACAAAATTGAATTTTGCTCGAAAATCAAATTTTTCTCCAAAATCGAAATTTTTGCACAAAATTGAATTTTTCTCGAAAATCGAATTTTCGAACATGAGAGTACATATTTGAAAAAGCTAATATGCACAAATTCGATTCTTTAAAAAATAGAGCGCGTTTTTACGCAAAATAACATCGCCAACATGTTTCTCGCATCAAATTACCCCTAATAGAATAATTTTTTCGAAAATTTCGAAAAATAAAATTTTTCGATTTTAGACCACCTTCAATGGAGTATAAGAGCCGAAGTAGCTCCAAACTTTTAATTCCGACTTCCTTATATGTTTACTTTTTGACAAATTTTTTCATTTGTGCAGAAACGAAACGCTAATTATAGAAAAAGGAAACAAGTGTGTGTGCTTGGCAACTCATGAAGTTTTGGCGCACTTTTTTGAGTGAGTGCCTTAAGTAGACTAAAAAGCCCCGAGGGATTTGAATCAAGGTTCTCGGCCGGAACAATTTTTTTGAGCTGAGACGCCAATTTGCCACTTCGATGGCAATGTGATTTGTGGGAAAATTTCCTTTGCAAAAAAAGTTATTGTTTGACTACATTTTAAAATTATTTGTTTGAATTTTTAACAATCTGCTTTAAGAAGAGTGGAGTTGGTAAGGGGTTCATGTAATGTTTTATCCATGAAAAAAATCAATATACAAGGTGCAGTGCTGCGCTACGGGGGGTATGTAGTAGTGATGCTTCGAAATCTGTTACATGTTTCAAAACATGTTTTTTGAAATTCTAAGAAACTTGTTAGCTATCGTGTGTAACAAGTTATTTGGAAAATTTTCGAGAAAAATCAATAGTTTCAAGGATGTTACATGTTTTCAACTTGTTAAACATGTTGATTTTTCTTGAAAATTTCCCAAACAACTTGTTACACACGATAGCTAAACAAGTTACTTCATCCGAGGCCAATAATAGTAACCCATAAGTGAAACAAGTTTCGTAGAATTTTAAAAAACATGTTACTACACAATAGGGGAGGGAGACCACCCACGTGAAAAAAAATTAAAATTTTTTGCTGGAAATGACCTCTCTAGGGGTAAAAACATGCGAGGAATCTGAATTTGACATTTTCGAAGCAAAAAAACGCTTCCCTGATTCAGGGGAGGCCAGTGTATTGAAGCGAAAAGTTGCAAAAATCGTAGTAGCTCCCAGTTTTTTGGTCAGCCCTGTGGATCTTTTAAAATTTAAAAATCTGAAAAAAATTCGTCTTTCATTCGTTCATTCCTATCCTTGGAACTAAAAATATCTTTGCAAAAATCCCTCTAAGCGAAAGTCCGAGAACAGCTATAATTGAATAAAGTCTCATTTATATGTAAGGCCAAGAAGGTTTACTTATATAAATAAGTTGGAGTGTTGTCAGCTTCTTTTACTTTCAATTTGTAACTTTTCACTTGCAACATATTTTTTATTGATTATTTTTGAAAATTTTCTAAAAAATATTTTTTTAAATTTCTTATAATTTGTATATATTCGGAAAGTTCATAAAAAATGAAGTATTTTTTGTTTTTACGGCACCCTCTGAATCGTTGTAGTTTTGAGATAATTGCGTGTGAAATTTCGTCTGTGTATTACAACGAAAACATCTGTTTCAAATTCCTGATTCAATCAAAATTTGTTTATTGACTAGAAAATAATTTGAATTTCTTGAGCATCTTGGGAAAAGTAAATATAGCATTTTCCTCAGCTCAATGAGACGAATAAAATGACGCCAAAATTATTAAGTTTGAAAATCATTTTGGGTTATTGAAACGAAAATTCTGATTCATGTATTCGTTTCAATAACCCAAAATGATTTTCAAACTTAATAATCTTGGCGTCATTTTATTCGTCTCATTGAGCTGAGGAAAATGCTATATTTACTTTTTCCTAAATGTTCAAGAAATTATTTTCTAGTCAATAAACAAATTTTGATTGAATCAGGAATTTGAAACAAATGTTTTCGTTGTAATACACAGACGAAACTTCACACGCAACTATCTCGAAAACTACAACGATTCAGAGGGTGCCGTAAAAACAAAAAATACTTCATTTTTTATGAACTTTCCGAATATATACAAATTATAAGAAATTTAAAAAAAATATTTTTTTAGAAAATTTTCAAAAATAATCAATAAAAAATATGTTGCAAGTTTTCAAAAATAATCAATAAAAAATATATTGCACATTTTTCGTGAACTTTCAGAATATATACAAATTATGACAACTTTTTTCCGAGTCGACTGGTCAATGGTCACGAAAAAAACTTTGCGAATTTATAAAGGACATTTTTTTGAACAACTTTTTCCAAAAACACCATCTGAAAATTTCATTTTCGTGGAGAAAAATAGAAAAAAGCATTGTAAAAATTGAAATTCTATGTATTGAAACGAAAATATGCTCCCTACAGATCGTGTTAATACATAGTTTTCGTTTCAATAACTCAACATAATTTTGGTGTCATTTTATTCGTCTCACAGAGTTATAAAAAATTGCTATAATGTTTATTTTATGAAAAAATTTAAAAATCGATTTGAAAATTGATTTTTTCCGCCAAAAATCTATGTATTGACACGATCTGTAGGGGATCATGTTTTCGCTTTAATACCCAGTACTTCAAATTTTACAATCTTTTTTGCCATTTTTCTCTATGAAAAGGAAATTTTCAGATATTATGTTTTTGGAAAAAGTTGTTCAGAAAAATTTCCTCTACAAGTTTGCAAAGTTTTTTGGGCCAAATTTTCCGTGACTAATTAAGAAAAAATATATTACTTTAAGAAAAATATTATATGCCTTCAAAATGAACATGCATATCTTATTGTGGGATAATCATGCTTAGCACTTATTTGGGAATATTTTATGCCATAGGATTGAGCTATAGATTCGGTTATGCGAATGCTGGAGAGCCACCGTTGAAATGTCCGAGGATGTGTACTTGTCAAGGTATGTGGACAAATTTAATCCAACATTCACACTCAAAACTTTAGGCTTAATTTCAATAAAATGCTCAAAACTGACCTCAGCAGATCTCGAGATCCTCTTCAATCTCCTCGGTGATCATCGCTACACAGAGCTCTTACAAAATTTATCTATCACCTATAGCACCCTCAAAGACTTAACACAATTTCCGCCTTTCAATCAACTAATGTAATTTTTTAAGTTTAACTCTGATTGAAACTAGGGATGCACAACATAGGTGTCCAAACAGGGGTGGAGATGGGGGTCTGATCATAGTTTACCAGTAGGAGGGGGGG
>OZJO01000891.1:0-10849 GCA_900406225.1 Acrobeloides nanus | reverse complement strand
CTAGGGATGCACAACATAGGTGTCCAAACAGGGGTGGAGATGGGGGTCTGATCATAGTTTACCAGTAGGAGGGGGGGGGGGGGGGGGGTACACTGGTCCCTCAGGATGGATGGATGAAATGTCTTTCGGGGGGTACGGGGAGTACATGATAAAAAATAATGCATTCAAAGAAAATTTGTATGTTGTTGCGCAGTTGATGCACATGACTGATTGTGACAAAGGAGAGAAATTTGTCATTGTGACAAAGAAGAGAAAAAGCCGCGACAAATTTGTCTCTATTGAACAATTGATGTTCGTGCTCAAAATTCGCATATTTCATGCAAGTGACAAGGATTGTCACTTTTTTGTCCATCCCTAATTGGAGAAGAGTGCATCATCCCTAATTGAAAAAATGTATGCGCATTTTTAGATACCTCGATTTATCCAATAATGAAATTATACATACGGACACTCCAAAACCATTTTCATTATCTTCAGTCGTATTTTTGGACTTGAGATATAATAGCTTTAATGTAAGTGAAAAAAAGAAGTCTTGTAAAGAAAATAAGCATCTTTAGAGCATAAATCGCGATTCCTTTTTAATGTTCCCTAATGTGGAAGAAGTTCGCTTGGAGCACAATAAGATTTTTAGTATTGATTGGGAAGCTTTTAGACTGTTTAAATTAAGGAAATTGTATATTAGCAATAACTATTTACCGGTAAGATATGAAAAAATAACAAACATGGATAAATGGAGAAAATCTTCTTTTTTTCAACAAAATCGAGTCTTGAAAATGCTTCACTGCCAAAAACAGAATTGGGGGATAGAATTGTCCGGACAAATTGGATAAATCCAGATTTTCCCGGGGAATTATTCCCCCCCCCCCCAGAATTACTTGGTCTGAAAAGACGTTTCTCTACTTTGGTACAGTGACAAAGCTTCGGCTTCGTGTCAACAAGGTATCGTGTTCGAATCCCACTTGGAGCCAATTTTGATGGGATTTTCCCGAGGAAATCCCAAATTTGACCAATTTGGCTTCAAGCGGGATTCGAACCCGCGACCTTGTGGTCACGAAGCCGCTGCTTTGTCACTGCACCACTGAGGCTTGAAAATGGAGAAATGTCTTTTCAAACCAAGTAATTCTGAGGAAAAAGACTTCTCCAGAATTCCCCAGAATGCCTCCGGGGAAATCCCAACCCTGCTTGAAAATACTCGCCTAAACTTTTCGATCAACTCAATGGCGAGTCAACAGTTCCCCAGAACAATTGCCCCCATGAAACAATTACCTCCCTCCAGCCAACCAAAAAGAAAATTGCTCCAATTTTTGCTCTAAAGTTGGGAGCAATTGTTCAGGGAACCAATGGGCCACTGAGAAGCAATTGCCCCCAGTAGGAAAAATAACCCTCCGTGGAAAATTGACCCCGGGGCAATTGTTCCATGTGTTCGCTGGGGACAATTTTTCTAGGGGAACTGTTGACTCGCCAACCCAATAGTTTTCAGACCGTTTCTGAACACATGCTCAGGTTCACCCCAAATTTGGAAGTCTTGGACCTCAGCCATAATCAATTAACTGCTGCGCAAAGTAGCAGTTTCTTCTCCGCTCAGCGACTCTCTTTTCTTGATCTCAGTCATAATCGAATGCAACGATTTGATTACGACTCATTTTCTCCACTGTATCAGGTTTGATACTTTTTTTACACTTTTTTAAATAAACATTTTCATTGTTTAGCTGGAAACACTTGATTTGTCTTTCAATAACTTTAGCACAATTCCGGGTGGTGATCTCAGGCAAATGATTGGATTACGGGTATTGAATTTCAGCGGGAATCCGTTTGAAAAGATTACCGCTGGTGATTTCGTTCAGCCTGCTTTACAGGTGTGAAATTTTGGGCATAGACTCGAATGAAACGAAGAGGATGACATGATACGAATGAGACGATACGAATGAAACGATATGAATGAAACGATACGAATGAAATGATACAAATGCAATGATACGAATGAAACGATATGAATGAAACGATACGAATGCAATGATACGAATGAAACGATACGAATGAAATGATACAAATGCAATGATACGAATGAAACGATATGAATGAAACGATACGAATGCAATGATACGAATGAAACGATACGAATGAAACTACATAATGGAAAAAACCAATAAAAATTTTGTCATATGGGAAAATTTTTATTTTTTTAAATTTTTCCATGGAAAAAAATATTCTCATGGGAAAAATTTTTTATTGGTTTTTTCCATTATGTCGTTTCATTCGTATCGTTTCTTTGATCGTTTCATTCGTATCGTTACATTCGTATCGTTTCATTCGATCATTTCATCCATATCGTTCCATTTGTATCATTTCATCCATATCGTTTCATTCGTATCATTCATCCATATCGTTTCATTCGTATCGTTTCAAACCTTTCGTTTCGTTTCATTCGAGTCTATGCCAAATTTTGCAAGTATCAAACAGAAAAAGTATAAAGTTTTAGGTTCTTGATGTATCATATTGTCCAAAATTGCGTCTCATCGAATCTCGTGCCTTTTTAAAGCTGCCTAATTTGCATACCGTCAATCTTAGCAACAACCCATCTCTAGTGTTTATTTCTCCGAATGCTTTTGAAAATAATTCCCTCATTTTTGAGTATGTTTAAGTTTTTATATTGGGTTGTTTCATAAGTAATCTCGGCCCAAAAAATACATCGAAAATCGTCATTTTTCGCTCGTTTTCGATGAACATTTTTCAGTAGTGGGTAAGAGTGGATGCGGAAACGGACTATATAATAATTTAAAAATTACAATTTTTAGGATAAAAATATCAAATTCTTCACTTGAAAATATCGCTTCAAAAATTATCTCTGATGCAACAGTTGTATGGCTGAATAGTAACCCGTTAAAGTGTGGTTGTGTTGCAGAAATGGTAGAAAAATACGGCGCACATATAGCGGATTTAAATCGAGCGACATGCTCAACCAAATCTGGGAATATTCAAAAACTGAAGAGCTTGTTGAGTGGGTCAACTTCGGATGAATGTCGACCAGAACCGTTGTTGCCATTTGGTGGTAACTTGGTGACATCTGTGGGCGAGTATTTTTCGATGTATTGTAGTCCTAAAATAACCAGTGATATTTTGTTATGGACCTTTCCAAATGGGACACAAGTTGTGGCAAATCAAAGTGATGTAAGTGAAATTTAATTTTTTTATTACTAGGTATTTTCATAATATTTTTCGCCTCCTTTTTTGCATATGACCCGTGTTTATGAAATCTACCAAATTGCCAATTTTGTCGGAGTTGAGCCAATCGTGTCAATAAACACGATTTATTGAAATTCAGGCAAAAAAAGAAAAGTTAAAAAAGAATTGTTAAAGAAAATCAAATTTTTTGTTGAAATTTCTTCAATTTTTCACAAAAATTAAAAAAAATTTTTTGTTGAAAATATCGAATTTTTGCCAAAAATTCGATTTTTAAAGGGGGACCCTTTTGGGGGTCATTCTCCGAAAAAAATTTTTTCTCGATTTTTGACCTATATAGGGGTAAAATCATGCGAAAAATCGATTGCGCGTATTCTCGAAACGTGAAAATGCTTCCTTGACCCTGATTCAGGGAAGGTGGTGGGTGTATTGAAGCGACAATCAAACATTTTCAGATTTTTATGAGAAAACCGTCGATTTTTAGGTTTTTCTAGGCGGGGAATCGATTGCGCGCATTCCTGAAGCATGAAAACGCTTCCTTGACCCTGATTCAGGGAAGGAATTGGTGTATTGAAGCGAATATCAAACATTTTCGGATTTTTATTGATTTTCGCTTCAATACACAAATTTCTTCCCTGAATCAGGGTCAAGGAAGCGTTTTCACGCTTGGGAATGCGCGCAATCGATTCCCCGCCTAGAAAAACCTAAGAATCGACGGTTTTCTCATAAAAATCTGAAAATGTTTGATTTTCGCTTCAATATACACACCACCTTCCCTGAATCAGGGTCAAGGAAGCATTTTCACGCTTCGGGAATGCGCGCAATCGATTTTTTCGCATGATTTTACCCCTATATAGGTCAAAAATCGAGAAAAAAATTTTTTTGGAGAATGACCCTCAAATGAAAATTGGACAGCTTTAAATTCGGACTGGGATTCGAACCCGCGCTTTTAAGTGCAAATCGGTCACTTTACCCACTCGGCCATGGGAAAACCCCAAATCCCTGTGATATGGTACTCGTTTTAAAGCTCTTGGCGAGCAGAGTCGATTGGCGACATTTATATTTAATATTGACCCATGCCATGCCCTTTTTTGCGCGCCATGGAGGTCAAGGTAAAAAAAATTCTTACATATTCGTATTTTTCCGTGTTCGCTAAATGAGCTGTCGCTAATTTCAGCCTTGATCGCAATCAAATTTAATATCTTTTTTCTAGACCCAACTACCAAGCCCTTTCTCAGACAGCCATGCTTTCTTTGCACCACCTGGCCATTCAGCAAATTCGGGTATTTTTCAACGAAGTGCTGCACCCTTCTCCAGATCTGGACAAACTTCCTTCCAACCCAGTGATCTCCGCCCCAGAGTTTTGGCAACTAAAGAACATCTACGCTTTGAATCTGTTTTACTGGAAGATGCTGGGGAATACAGATGTACTGTTCAACACAATGGTGGATTTAGTCATAGAAAGGTCCAGCTTACTGTTCAAAGACCACCAATAGCATTGTACACGCTTGAAGTGGGATCCCATTATATAGCGTTGGCATGGAATGATTCGTTAAAAATTCGGGCAACGGACCGAGTTAGACTGTATTTGAATGTGAAAGATTCGATGGGTCTGACTAGCAGAGCCATACAGTTGTCATTGCATAATCCATGGTTTAGTTATAATGTGATGAGATTAAAATCTGATCAGGTATTTTTGTTCACTAATCACTAAAGGGTCGGATTTTTCAACAACAATCTGAGACCGAGGATCGATACCAGAATGACCGAGTTCGAGAAATCGAGAGTAAAATCCTCCCGGTTTTCCTCGATCGGCCAAAAAATCCCAGGATCGAGGTCGAGAAATCGAGGATCCTGAATCGAAGCTGAGGAAACGAGGATTCTCGATCGAGGTCAAGCAATCTAGGATCCTGAATCGAGGATGAGGAAACGGGGACCCTCGATCGAGGTCGAGAAATCGAGGATCCTGGACCGAGGCCGAGGAATCGAAGATCCTGGATCAAAATCGGGCCTCCATCTGCACCCCTTTTAAGAGTACCAAATTTTTTTACGAACAATGAAGCAAAAATTTTTTTCTCCATTGTTTGTAAAAAAAGCTATTTGAAAATCAAAATTTTTGCCCTATTGGGATCGAACCTGGGGGCCCAACGTTGCCTAACTTGGCAGATCGGACGGACGACTTCCTTATCCACTATCGAGTACTAACTTGTGAATCGGAGTATATAAGATTGTTAATAACATTTGTTTAGAATTATACTTTTTGTTTAACTTACTTATTAACCGAATATGGGAAAGAAAAGTTGGTGTATGAATCTTGTTTGTATGAGAAAACGCTGCCAAATATCTCGTTTTGGAACTCCCTAAATTTATCAACTATTATCACCTTCTTTGTGATCTTATTTATTGTGTTCAGCTTACTTTGCTTTAGGGCCATATACTTCAGGTTTCATCTATGGCATCAAGCTAAGTATAGGTAAGCTAAAATATCGTGATGGGGGGAGCGCGAGCATGGTCGATTTGGGTCGCCTACAAAAATCATTAAAAAAAGATTTTTTTTACTGCTAAAATGAAAAAATTCGTGTGAAACTATAGGCAAAATTAAAAATCCGAATTTCAATGTGAAATTGGTTCAGTGGTAGTGCTCCTGAATTCGAGTCCAAAGGTTTCAGGTTCGAATCCCACCTGCGTCGATTTGATTTTGTCTCAAAAAGTATGTTATCTTAAAAACGCTGTAAATCAACAAATATCAATCCTTTTTTCGTGATTTATTGTAGATAACCCAAATCGACATACTTTTTGAGGCAAAATCAAATCGACACAGGTGGGATTCGAATCTAAGACCTTTGGACTCGAATTCGGGAGCACTACCACTGAGCCAATTTTCACATTGAAATTCGGATTTTTAATTTTGCTTATAATTTCACACAAATTTTTCGCCAGTTCTCTACCACTGAACTACAAGTCTCACGCTCGAATCCTATCTGCCAAATTCTTTTTTCTTATGGCTAAAACTTATGACTAAAAACATTTGGGGTATTATTAACATCATAGGTCAGCAAGGTGGGGGGGGGAGAGGGGACCCCCGATGCGGTGGTCCCCCTCCCCCAACACCTCATTAAATTCGTCTAAGATTTAAAAAAAGGACCTTTTTTTAGCCAACACCCAATTTTTATGGACCACCTCATGTTCGGGGGGCGGGGTCCATGCGGTGGTCCCCCTCTTAATTTTGAGTCCATGCGGTGGTCCTCCTCTCAATTTTGGGTCTATGCGTGCGTCGGTCAGGGGGGGGGGGGAAGACTCCCCCTTGCTGACCTATGATTAACATCCTTTTAGAGCACGAATGAATCAATCCATAAGTGGGCAAAGTTTCTTATCACGTACCTCATCAGCTAACGGGCATGCAATTTCAAATTCAGTTACTTTTGAAAACACGTCACAAGTAGGGATTTTCAGAGCTACTACACAATAGGAGGACCCGGCCACCCACGTGAAAAAAATTTTTCTGGAAATGACCCCTCTAGGGGTAAAAATATGCGGGGAATCTGAATTTGACATTTTCAAAGCGAAAAAACGCTTCCCTGATCCAGGGAAAGCCTGTGTATTTAAGCGAAAAGTCGCAAAAATGCGATTTTCGCTTCAATACAGAGGCCTTTTCTGAATCAGGGAAGCGTTTTTTACTCATTAAAAATGTCAAATTCGGATTCCCCGCATTTTTTTCCTAAAGGGGTCATTTCCAAAAAAATTTTTTCACATGGGTGGCCCCCTATTGTGTAGTAGTTTCGGATTTTCTTTTTCTAAACGGTTAAAAAGAATTTATAATTTTTTGGAGCTAGTTCGGTTTAGGTGCTGCACTTAACCTGGTCTCAAATCAAATTTTTTATTTCTCAAATTTTCTTCAAAAATGGGGTAATTTTATGCGGAGAAACATTTTTGAAGCGTGAAAACGCTTCCCTGACCCTGACTCAGGGAATCGGAGTGTGTATATTAAAGCGAAAATCAAAAAATTTTAGATTTTCTGTCTGAAAATGACTTTTTGGGGGTAAATTTATGCGGGGAATTGATTGCGAGCATTCCCGAAGCGTGAAAACGATTCCCTGGTCCTGATTCAGCAAAGGGGGTGGGTGTATATAAAAAAGAATTTAATTTTTTTATATACACTCACTCCCTTCCCTGATTCAGGTTCAGGAAAACGTTTTCAACTTCGAGAATGTTCGCAATCGATTCTCCGCATAAAATTACCCCCCATGGGGTCATTTTTGAAGAGAATTTGAGAAATAAAAAATTTCGATTTGAGACCACGTTAAGTGCGGCAGCACCTAAACTGAACTAGCGCCATTTTTTTAGCTTGGAACAAGCCATTCTATGTATCGATTCTCTATAGCATCATCAAATAATAATAATAATCTTGATTGTGCCAATGGTAGACTTTTGACAGTGGAAGATGCTGCTGTCTAGTGTTGTGCGATGATTTTGTATTTTTTTTTCCTCAATTTTTGGAGCTAGTTCACTTGTTGGAAGACATTTATCATGGTCAAAAAGTCGAAATTTTTCTCTTTTAACATCGGCTGAAAACATCCTATTAGGGATATTTTTCAGCGAGAAACACATTGGTGATGTTATTTTTGCATGAAAATCAATAAATAGCTCTGAAAAGCATCATTTTTTAAATTTTTTGATATCAAAAAGCCATTGGCGAAAACTTCATCAAAATGAAGTTATTCGGAATTATTGGTGGAAGTTGCCGCCACTTAACGTTGACTAAACTTCGCACAAATTTTTATTTTCTTCTGGAAATTACCCCTAAATGGGTAATTTCCGGAAGAAAATAAAAATTTGTGCGGAGTTTAGTCAACGTTATTGATTTTCGTGCAAAAATAATGTCACGGAACTATGGCCATCAGTTTCTGGTCCAAAAACAAGAAAAAGGACTCTGGGGCCTGTTTCAATTCATGGAATGTGAAAAGTAGCAAAAAATGTTCCCAAAATTACATTTTCCACTTTCCGAAAAATTGTGGATAGTCTCGCGAGACTATCCAAAATTTTCCGGAAAGTGTAATTTTGAGAACATTTAAAAAAATGGAAAGCGGGAAGTGGAAAATGTAATTTTGGGATCAGAGTTTTCGTTTCAATAATCCAAAACAATTATCAAGTTGGATAAATTTGGTGTTGTTTTGTTCGTCTCGACAAGACGAACAGAACGACATTGAATTTATCCAATTTGATAATTGTTTCGGGTTATTGAAACGAAAACTCTGATTCATGTTTTCGTTTCAATAACCCAAAACAATTATCAAATTGGATAACTTTAGTGTCGTTTTGTTCGTCTCATCGGGCTATAAAGAATGCCGTCTTGTTTTTTAAATACATCCAATAATTAAGCATATTTAAAAAATGTAAAATTCAGGGTTTTCGTGTCAGTACTCCAACTAATTCAAACGAGGTCGAGACGAATTCGAGACGTCGTCTCGACTTGAGTCACGAATTCGAGGCGCAAGTCGAGATGTTTAGCGTCTCGACTTAGTTGTAAGTCGAGACGTTTAGCGCCGCATTTAGCGTCTCGACCAGCTGTTTCGCAGCCTAATAGGATGTTTTCGACTGATTTTAAAAGAGAAAAAATTTCAACTTTTTGACCATGATAAGTGCCTCCAACAAGTGAACTAGCTCCCAATTTTTTGTTTATTTTTAAATATACCTTCACTATAAAATAGTAGTTGAGTAAAAATAGAAATGAGGGAGAAACAAAAATTTCGACAATAGCTTGTATGTGTAAAACCAAATATATCACATCATATAAAGCTATTGACAAAATATTTATAGAAACTATTCAAGAAATAAAACGTCTTTAAAAATGCAGACAACTCTTCCGACCAGATTAAATCATAATGAATAAAATATAATAACTTATAGCCTACTTTAAATCTTTTTTAATCTACATGTAAAGTTAATACTCTGCACACAAAAGCAAAAGTACCAAAGTACAGAGTGGCCCCAAAAAAAGAGATTTTTGCCCGATTTTTTCCAAAAGACCCCCTCAGCGGCGCAAAGTGGGTTTCGGTTTGGGGGGGGGAAGTCCTATAGAAAAATTTTTTGGGCAAAAACATAAGGGGGGACCATTAGGAAAAATATTGCATTTTTTCAGATTGGATGGGGTAAGCTTCCCCCCCCCTTCTTTGCGCCACTGGACCCCCTATCCCAAAAACACCAGCTCGAGTTGTTTCTGGAACAGGCGTCTCATATTTTGAAATTCGCATATTATTGAACTTCGATTTAGTGGCCCCCAGGGGACTGATCCTAGGGGACGACTAAATCGAGCTTTTCTCGTGTATATGGACCTGTGGGGGATACTTTAGGGTGTCCCATGAGACTATCATTGATTTGAGGGTTTCTCGTCCTCCATTCGGTCATTTTCGATGCGATTTTTTGTAGGAGAGCGGTGAGACGATTCTGCTTCAGATCCTATAAAAATATTCAAAATTCGCGTTTTTCGAATTTTTCAGTTTGAAGTTTTTCAAGCAACTTTTCTCCGCCTTCCCAATAAGATAGAGATTTGATTCGAACATAATCTGATAGCTTAGTGATACCCCCAACAACGTAAAAAACCCGTATAAAAAAATCTTTTAACAGCGACGAGAAATAGAATTGTCAAAATTGAGAAGAAAATGAAAAAGAATTCAAGGTTGTGGGACGAGATGGCCTCAGTTGCGCAGTGGGTTGCGTGTTTGGCTGTTGCTCGAAAGGTCGCGGTTTCGATATCAAGTTTCGACCCTTGGTTTTTGCCCAAAAAATTGGTCTTGACAATTCTATTTCTTATCACTGATAAGGGACATGTCAGAAGTGACGCCTCAGTTTTCCGATGAAAACTATATTATCTTGTAGAGCATATCCGAGTTTATTTTTGAACTAATCCATTTAGCTGCAGAAGGCGTAATATGAGAGAGTTAGAGACGATTTAATATCGAAAAATAGCGTTATTTAGCGTTTCTGAAGGAAATGAGGGGTCAAAAAACACCTTTATATGACTTATTTTTTCGCAAAATCTTCACATTTCACTGTTTTTGACTATGTCGATTTTTCAAAAAGTCGATTTTTTGAAATTTTTTCAAATCATTCCAAAAACGCTTGAAAATTGTTGAGCATAGTCAAAAAAGGTGAAATATGAAGATTTTGCAAAAAATAAGTCATATAAAGGTGTTTTTTGGGAACTTATGCACTTCGCCCCCCCCCAAAATGTTTGTATTTATGCGAATTTTGGGGGGGGGCCGAACTGCACTGAAATTAGAAAATTTTTTTAAGAATGACAGAAGTAGAAAAATCTTTTAAGAATGACCTTTCTTGGGATAATTTTGACTGAAAAATCCAAAAAACACACTCACAAAATCCAAAAAAATTTCCTTGACCGTGTTTTGGACATTTTTTGACCTCAAAACCCATGTTTTTTGGGCTTTGAGGTCAAAAAATGTCCAAAACACGGTCAAGGAAATTTTTTTGGATTTTTTGAGTGTGTTTTTTGGATTTTTCAGCCAAAATTATCCCAAAAAAGGTCATTTTTAAAAAATTTTTCTACTTCTGTCATTCTTAAAATTTTTTCTAATTTCAGTGCAGTTCGGCCCCCCCCCCAAAATTCGCATAAATACAAACATTTTGGGGGGGGGCCGAAGTGCATAAGTTC
>OZJO01000888.1:0-10243 GCA_900406225.1 Acrobeloides nanus | reverse complement strand
GTCAAGATGGCGTTTTTACGCTTCGGGAGTGCGCGCAATCGATTTCTCGCATCAAAATTACCCCCATAGGGGTCATTTTCAGAAAAAAATCGAGAAAAAATTTTTTCGAAAAAAATTCACGTTCAACGCGGTCGCTAATCGATAGTAGTACCAAAAAATGTGTTTTTTCGTGTAATGCCGAGCTTTCTAGAGAAACAGCTACTTCGGACCTTGTGCTGAGTTGAATAACTCGCAACAGTTCTAATCATCCGAAGAGGATGTTACTACTAGGCAAAATCTTTTGGCCTCAAGCGGGGTTTGAACCAGCCTTGAGGGGCGTCTGAAACAAGCCTAGTACCACCGAACCATGAGACCCTTTGAGTAACCTCTCCAAATTCTACTCTAGTCGTAACGTTCGACTTTTCGCTTCAATACACAGGTCTTCCCTGAATCAGGGAAGTGTTTGTTCGAAAATGTCAAATTCGGATTCCTCGCATGTTTTTACCCCTAGAGGGGTCATTTTCAGAATTTAACAAAAAATTTTACACGTGGGTGACCCCCCCCCCCAATTGTAGTAACTTCAAAAATTTTATTCTTTATTACAAATTTTTTCATGAAGAGCATCACAAACAAGTTTCCCAGCCTTAACCAAGTCTTCTAAATTTATATGTGAAATAGCAATCCGAATTCCGTTTGCTACCACTGGTCGTTGAGGATCTTCATCTGAACCTGACCAGAATCTGAAAATATGAGTAAAAATCGTCAAAAATAGGGGGTGGGTAAAAAAATTTACTTATATCCATCACTGACTAGTACATCATACTTTTGGCGAATAAAGCCAACAATTTCCGTCGAATTGTATTGAGGAGGTATTTGAACAAAGACAAAATAACCACCCTAAAAAACAATCTGCATGATCAAAAAAACCTCGGTTTTCAACTAGCCTCTGGCTTATAGACAAGTGAACAATTGCCCGGAAGATTGTCTTCAAGAATTTTTAGTATACATCTCATTTTAGCCTTAAAGTAGTATTATTTTCTAGTGTTGCTCGACGTTAAAGTGACAATTTTTTCATCGATAAATATGCGAATTTTGAGATATTGTTTGTTATGGTGACACAATGGAGAAAAATTTACCATCATTGTCATCATGAACAAATTATATCGCGCCAAAAATTCGCATATTGTCACTTCTAAAGTTTTGCGCTCACCAAATCAAAAACTTGATTTTTGTCAAAAATCGAATTTTTGGCAAAAATCGATTTTTTATCAAATTTTTATCAAAAATTCGATTTTTGACAAAAATTCGAATTTTTGTCTAAAAAATTCGATTTTCTACAAAAATTTGATTTTTAGTCAAAAATTCGAATTTTTGTTAAAGGAGGGGTGAAAAGAAGGGACTATTCTCTGAAAAAATTTTTTTGCCAAAACAGCCTATATAGGGATAAAATCATGCGAAAAATCAATTGCGCGCATTCTCAAAGCGTGAAAATGCTTCCTTGACCCTGATTCAGGGAAATAGATGTGTGTATTGAAGCGAAAATTCAACATGTACTTTTTCTCTGAATCAGGGAAGCGTTTTCAAGATTCAGGAATGCGCGCAATCGATTTCTCGCATGAAATTACCTCCAGAAATATGATTTTGAGAGAGAAATTTCAAAATTTTTCGATTTTCGCTTCAATACACTCATCTATTTCCCTGAATCAGGGTCAAGGAAGCATTTTCACGCTTCGGGAATGATTTTAGGCCTATATAGGCTGTTTTGAAAAAAAATTGTTTTCAGAGATTAGTCCCTAATTCTTACTCTCCTTAAAAAGTTATAAAAATGAATTAGTAATAAAGAAAAATCGAATTCTTGTTCAGAAAATGAAGATTTTTGTGAAAAAATGGCAATTTTTGATGAAAAAATCGAACTCGTAAATTTTTAAGAAAATTGAATTCGTAAACTTTCTTAATTTTCGGTGGCTTTGCCACTGAAAATACGAATTGGGTCCCTATTTTTTGGCTTAATACGACGAATTGGGGGAGGAGGCAGTTCCAATGGCGCTTCAATTAATCGACTGAACAATTAATCGATTAAATACGATTATACGATTACTAAGTGAAAATTTTAAAATTGAACATGGAAATCGATTTCCATGATATTTTTGGACTAAATTAGCACGAAAACATCACTGGGCAGTCCCCTCCCCTTGCCCACGTATGGTCATGGCTGTACCAAAAGGGCTACATGTACCCCCCCCCCCCCATGGGCCAAAATTTTTTTTAAATCCAAAGAGTCCCTCTTATATTTTTGACCAAAAAAATTGGAATCTTGTACCCCCCTCCCCCCCATGAAAAAATCCTGAGTACGGCTTCGGCTACAATTTATATTTTGAATCATTTTTTAGGGTTGTTGCGCGGATTTTTGTATTCTACTATGTTGTTTCTTGTTTCCTCCATTTGCCATCCTATTCCGGCGTGGGTGTGAAATCCACTTTTGTATTTGTTGGATTTTGACAGCTATGCTATACCTTCCTGGCGTTATTCATGCCATCTATGTATGCTTTTATATGGACAGAGATGCTCGACGGGCTGTACGTTATGCCAGACGAGAGCAAGTGACTATTATTACCCAACAACAGAATCCTGTAAACAACCAGAATCCCGTTGGCATGCCTTTGATCCAGCCTCAAGATCACAATAGTTTTTTGTACCCAAATTTGTAATTCGTATTTGAAAATCGCCTTTATATAAAATAAATTTATACATTTACTTATGCATTAGGCCTATAACAAAAAAATCTCAAATTTTTGAGTTGATTACTTTTTGGTCGATATTGGTGTTTGCTGATTTTTACTACTAAAATCTGATTTTTTGAAACGAGAATTTCTGATTTGGATCAATAGTTCTTAGCAACCCTGATGTTACTGATATACGTCAGTATGCAAAAAACAAAATGCAAAAGCTATAGAACACAAAACGATCATAAAATCGAAAACCACAATTGCCTTTTCATATTATCAGGGCAATGTACAGGGTGTCCTGAAAAAAGTGGAATTTTCGTGAATTTTTCATTATTTTTGGATCCGAAAATTTTTTCTTAAAATGACCCCTATAGGGGTGATTGATGCGGGGGATCGATTGCGAGTACTCCAGAAACATGAAAACGCTTCCTTGATCCTGATTCAGGGTAGCGTGTTGAAGCGAAAATGAAAAAGTTCGGATTTTGATCGACTATCCGACTACCTATGCGAAAAATTGATTGCGTGTGTTTTCGAAACTTAAAAATGCCTCCTTGGCCCTGAGTTATAGAAGGGATGGGTATATTCCATGGAAAAAGGATCAGTGAAGCTGAATGTTTTTTAAGTTTATCAAAAGGCGACCCTACATCTCGCCCAAAATCAGCTCGGCCAAGCGACAACTCGCCCAAACTACAACTCGACCAAAACACAACTCGGCCAAAACACAACTCGACCAAAATACTCCTCTCATCGAGTAGAGTCGATTGGTATAAGCGAGAAGTATTTTGGCCGAGTTGTGTTTTGGCCAAGCTGTGGTTTGAGCGAGTTGTCGTTTGGCCGAGCTGATTTTGGGCGAGATATAGGGTCGCCTATCAAAAATCACAATTGACCACTTTTTAGGACCAGGGAAGTGTTTTCAAAACACGCTCAATCGATTTCTCGCATAAAAAAACCTGGTAGTCAGAAATCTTCTCAAAATCCAAATTTTTTTTTCATTTTTGCTTCAACATCTGACCTTGAATCAGGATAAAGGAAGCGTTTTCACGCTTCGAGAGTACGCGCAACCGATTCCTAGCATCAAATTATCCCTATAGGAATCATTTAAAAAAATTTCGGGTCCCAAAAAATAAAAAAAGCATCTTTTTTTGGTCCACCCTGTATAATTTCGTTGAATCTTTTAGATTCACTACAATGTGTATTGGTTAAGAATGTATAGTCCTATAATATTTTCTGATAATAAAAAATGAACATAAAAACCAAGAAAACGGATTTAATTGATAAAAGATTGCGAACAATAAAAAAGAGCACACCTCAAGATAATTAATATAAAACCACGAGATTGTTGATTTGAGCCCTGTCTCTTCGTACTTGTTTGGACCCGTCTTTATACCTTTTAATTTTATATTATCAACAATTTTTCGAGTGTAGCACTAAATTGACTTATTTTTTCACAGGCAAAATCAAAACGACTCAGGTGGGATTCGAACCCGAGACCCTTAGACTCGAATCTTGGAACACTACCACTGATTCAAGTTCGCAATAAAAAATCGGATTTTTAATTTTGCTTATAATTTAACATGAATTTTTTTTAACAACTTTTGTTCAAAAAATTTTTTTGAATGTTGCCCAGAATAGCTTAAAATAACAGAATATACCGGAAATTTGAAGGAGTCTTTTCGTGTTAAAGAAGAAAAAGCAACATTCAAAAAATTTCTTTTGAAAAAAGTTGTCTAACAATGGAATATACCAGCTTTTTTTACGCAGTGGGATTCGAACCCGAGACCCTTAGACTCGAATCTTGGAACACTACCACTGAGTCAAGTTCACGATAAAAATCGGATTTTTAATTTTAACTATAATTTAGCATGAATTTTTGAGATGAGGTATTACCCGTGTTTGTTTCAGCCTGTGATTTTTTTGAAATTATCACTAAAATTTTAATTCAAGCTTCAAAATGTTGGGCAAGTTGGCTTTATTCTCTGTTTGTGTCGCTGTCGCCTTTTCGGTTTGCACTGACAAAGTCACTAACGTGGTTCAAATTTCTGACGACTCAAATGGTATAACACCAGAAAAAAACAACATAATTTTTTCAATTTTAGGAAACTACAATGTAGTGTTCAACAACGCTGATGGAGCTACTTATGACAATAACTCCAATCCAAGCTGCTACAACAATGAGGCCAACTTGAGAATGCCTGGTGTCTTGGGACTTATTTCTGGCACAGTTGTGGTTAATCAGGGTACGGAAAAAATTTTTAAAGAAGAAAAACAATATTTACTATTTAGCTATTGTGCTTGATAATGCCACCCAGGCTCTGTTGACATTGACCAAGAATGATAATCTTATAAAGACGGCCTGTAAAGATGGAAAAAGCAACAACTTTTTGATTCCGGATAAAGATTGGTAACAATTTTTCAGTTAATATTCAACTAGGAAATACACAACTAGAACCGTCGGGTGGGAACTCGAAAATACACACCTAGAACCACTAATGATTTCCAGATCGGGGTTGCATTCATAAAGGCCGTGTGAAGTAGTGGTTAACATGGCAGACTATGACATATGAAAAAATGATATATTCGGAAAGATCATGAAAATGGAGCATTTTTTGTTTTTATGCCATGTTCTGAATCGTTGTAGTTTTCGAGATAATTACGTTTGAAGTTTTGAATTTGTTACAAGTTCTTCGTTGTAATACACAAACTTTTTTGAATTTTTTGCCGAAAAATCGATTTTTTAAATATTCCTAAATGAACATTGTAGCAATTTTTTATAGCTAAATGAGACGAACAACATGACACGAAAATTATCCAATTTGAACATTGTTTTGGCTTATTGAAACGAAAACATGAATCAGAATTTTCGTTTCAATAACCCAAAACAATATTCAAATTGGATAATTTTCGTGTCATTTTGTTCGTATCTTTTGGCTATAAAAAATTGCTACAATGTTCATTTTATGAAAATTTAAAAAATCGATGCAAAAACCAATTTTTCCGCAAAAAATTCAAAAAGTTTATGTATTACAACGATGAGAGATTGTAACAAATTCAAAACGTAATTATCTCGAAAACTACAACGATTCAGAACATGTCGTAAAAACAAAAAATCCTCCATTTTTCATGATCTTTCCGAATATATCATTTTTTCATATGGTTGTAAATTACTGGACTAGTCCATGGACTGGTCCTTTAAATAAAGTTTGATTCAAGTTTTGTTAGAACAAAAATCTCATAAGTAATGTCAAAATTCCCATATTCCATCGAGAATAAAATCTACCCTGTATTAAATTTTTATTTTTAGCAAATTTGACTTCTGCCCAAAAGAAACTGCTTTATGCAAAGCACTTAGCACGCCTGGCACCCACACATTGGGAGAATTGGAAGGCGACGCTGGAATCGGAAGCGAAATTGCATTGCCTAATTTGAGTGATGCTATTAAACCACTTCTTAAGGTAATTTATAGTAAAAAATGGTATACACAATAACAGGGCGAATCGAAGGGAAGACAAGAACGGGACGATTTTTTTCAGATCTCAGCTCTTTAAGGAATTTTTAGATAGTGTAAAAGACTTTTTTCTCAACTTTTTATCCTGAATAAAAAAGTTTTTGACACCATATCAAAATTCCTTTTAGGAGCCGAGATCTGAAATCGTTCTGTTCTTTTCGTCCCGTTTTTGCCTCCCGTTCTGGTCATCCCGTTATTGTGTATGCCAAAAAATTTCGAATTTCAACATACCGGGTATAGGGTTTATAAATGGACCCCCTCCTTCCCCAGCACAAAGAGATTCAAGTTTGCCCTTTAGCCCTAGCAAAAAATCTTGGCGTCTCTTTTGGTCGTCAATTCCGAAAATGGTCATTTTTTCCAATAAAAAATGAAAATTTTTACCAAAAATCATAAAAAATGATCATTTTTGCCTAAAATTTTTGTCACCTTTTTCGGTCTTCAACTCGGGGGGGGGGGTCGTTTTTCTAAGTTGACCCTTTATTCCTCGCAAATTTTTGTATCTCTCTGCACAGCTACGGTAAATGAATTTATTTTTTGTAGGGCCAATGGAGAGTGACGATTAAAATTCAAAATGGCGCTGGCACAGTTGTTGCTTCAATCTTAATTCCCAGTAACGAAGATTGGTTATACATTGAACAATAATTTTAAAAAAATGTTTTAACAAAATTTTGGTAAATTTAAAAATTTTTGATAAATAAAAAATTTACATTTTTTGTATACACTTGTAACAACACTATAGTCCGTTTATTTGAATGACTGCAAAAAGTTCGGCCACAAAGTCTATTGGTCGGTAATTGCCATACCGTCCGATTTGGCAAGTTAAGTAACGTTAAGTCCGCAGGCAATAGCGTAAGCAGAAGGGTCGGCTGGGGGGACTTCTTCAAAAAAGGATCTTTTTTTTATAACAACTATAAGGTGGGGGACCCTTATGTGTAAGGATTTTTTTAAATTTCGATCCACTAGGGGCCACCTCCCCTCTTTGCCTATGCCACTGTCCGCAGGTTCGATTCCGGGAAAAAAATTCGTAAAAAATTGAAAAATTCGTAAAAAGTTGAAAATTCATAAAAAAATTCGTAAAAAATAGAAAATTTCGTTAAAAATTGAAAAGTTTGTTTTTGACAAAATTTTCAATTTTTGACGAATTTTTCAATTTTCGATTTTCGCTTCAATATATATATCTATTCCCCTGAATCAGGAAGCATTTTCACGCTTCGGGAATGCGCGCAATCGATATATAGGCTGTTTTGGCACAAATTTTTTCAGAGATTAGTCCCTAAATCTTACCACCTTTAAGGCCATTTTCCGAGAAAACTACACACTTTTGAGCTACACGATTTTCCTGCACCCATACCAAATTTTTTAAGGAATCTTTTGCGCGCAAAATTAGCGAAAAATTTTTGGTTTTTCAGAAAATTGACTTTGTTACTTTTGTGCTTTTTGATCCTACAGGCAGAGGGTGAGGTCAAAAAATTTTTTCGACAAAATGAGTTCAACTCATATTTTTCGAAATCCTAGTTACGTCACTATCTGGCAATCACCGACCAACGAATTCGGTGACCAAACTTTTTGCAATCATTCAGTGAAACGGATTGTAATTGGAATTTTTATTCAAATTAATTTTCTTTTAATGGATTCACTGGTTTTATTACAGTTTTATTACAGTTTTATTATTTTCATAACTTTTTATGTTACAAAATAATTTGTCTAGGACATAAAAATAAGATAAGATAAAATTATGCACTCGAGATTCTCATTTGGTCCGGTTCACAGCCGATTCTTCCATAAACACATTTGAAAACAGCTTCTTTTATGGGATGGCAACCAATGGTCCCAATTTTACAGCCACTTACACCTTCACCAACAAGCCCATCAATGACTCCTGGATTAATTGGTTCTTCGATTAGAGGAGGCCAAAATATTGTTCGTTTTGCATTAATAGCTATAGTAATAAACAAAAGAAGTAAAATTTGTTTTAGCATTTTTTATATGAGCTAAAAGTAGAGTTAATAAAAAGATTTAGAGACACCTTATTGAAAAGTCGAGGTCCCAAGCGACAAAGTTGCAAAGTTTGAGCCGGGCTCCGGTTTATATATTTATAGAGAGTACTCGACTAGAGAATAAAAAAAAGTTGGAGCTATTGTGGATCAAGGGGTCACCCCAGGGTCAAAATTCGAAAAAAAAATTTTATAAAATTTTTTTCGATTTTTGACCCTGGAGTGACCCCTCTTGTATCCACAATATCTCCAAAAAGTCTTTTGAGATCGGGTTCGATCTGATTTGGTATGGGAGATACGCCCATTTAGGCACACCAAAAATTCGATTTTTGACAAAAAATCGCATAAATAGTCATAACTTTTTTCTTGCCAGTCAAAAATCGATCATGAAGGGTCTTTTCAACCCGAAAATTTATGAGGAACAACTTTATAGAACACCACATTCCCCAGAAAATTCATTTAGGCGGTCAAAAATTCGATTGTTGACAAAAAAAATCGCATAAATGATCATAACTTTTTCTTTTTCTCTTTCACAGTCAAAAATCAATCATGCGGGGTCTTTTCAACTCAAAATTTTATGGAGAACAACTTTATAGAACATTACTTTCTCCAAAAAATTCATTTTGGGGCCAGAAATTCGAGAAGATAAATGAAATTTGCCAAAATTGGTCAAATACCATAATTTATCAGAATTCAATCAGCATGATTTATTTTAATTTAAAATATCTTATAAATTATGAGAAAGTTTAAGGATCATCTTCAAATTGTGCAATTAAGTCGGCACTAATTTCATCTGACTTGAACAAATACGAAAGTGAGATGCACGAGTCACACACATTATAGATAAATTAATCAATATAAACTTTGACTTTGGTCATTTATTACTAGGGTTGGCTCCGATCTGACAAGTTAAGGGAAGTTGAGAGAATTCTTTTAGCCATAACTTTTTATAGAAACATTATTTTTATATGCCATCTATTACAAAAATATACAGAATTTTATGGAGAATATTTTTGCCAAAAAACTACCTTGCTCCGAGTTTACCATAAAAAGATATAAGCCTAATCTCGAAATTTTTTTCGAGTCCATTAGTACCTATAGTGCTTATATTGCCCATTAAAGGACCAGTCCAGTCAGTTACAATCATATAAAAAATGAAATATTCGGAAAGATCATAAAAAATTGAGCATTTTTTGTTTTTACGGCACTATCTGAATCGTTTTCCCCCATCGAGATAACGCATTTGAAAATATGTATTCGTGTACATGTTTTCGTTGTAATAATCAAACTTTTTTGAATTTTTTGCGGAAAAATCGTGAAAAAATAACATGAATCAACAGTGAATTTTATGCTGGACAACTATGCTAATTGAAGTTTGCGTAAAAAATTATTTTCTCCGATCAAAAATGCAAAATCGTTGTATAATTCATATCCGCCGTAAATAGGAAAATAAGTCCGGAAGAGATAGTCAAGTGGTAAAGCTCTCGCTTTGCATTCCGAAGGGCGAAGTTTCGATCCCGGAGGTCGAAATCAGAAATATCATAATTCAAGATTTCATCATACAAACTACAAAAAAATCTTGAATTATGATATTTCTAATTTCGACATCCGGGATCGAACTCTCGCCCTTCGGAGTGCAAAACGAGAGAACCACTTGGCCATCTCTTCCGGACTTCTTTTCCTATTTACGACGGAAATGAATTATAATTTTCAAGATAATTGCGTTTGAAATTTTGAATTTGTGTACTAGCTCTTCGTTGTAATACTCAAAACTTTTTGAATTTTTTGCAGAAGAATCGATTTTTGCATCGATTTTTTAAATTTTCTTAATTGTGAGCGGGGAAAAAGTGGATTTTTGTGATTTTTTGGAACCCGAAAATGTATTGTTCTAAAAATGACCCCTCTATGGGTAATTTTACGAGGAATCGATTGCGCGCATTCTCGAACATTGAAAATGCTTCCCTAACCCTGATTCAGGGAAAAATTGGGTTTTTGAAGCGAAATTCGTCGTTTTTCGCAATTTCAAAAACCCAATTTTT
>OZJO01000887.1:9841-41952 GCA_900406225.1 Acrobeloides nanus | reverse complement strand
TACTACCACCCCCTCAGTAACTATCTACGATATTTCGAGATATTGCCTCTTAAAAACGGATTTTAAAAGATTATTTTATCATTGTATAATATTTTAATCACCTTCAAACAACTTTATAAGTTTATCCTATAAGAAATCGTGAATATGTGCATTAACATGCATCTAAAATAATCTATGTCTCTGAATCCCAACAGACTGAGGTTTAAAAAATGCAAAAATTAGCTTAAATATGTGTTTTAAAATCGATTTATGATGATTGGCAATACGCACAAACTATTTCTCGCATAGAAAAACCCCTTATGAATTTGTTTTAGCAAAAAATTGCTTTATTTAAGATATTTTTCTCGAAATGCATTAATCTTGCAAAAATTATATTTTGAAACTATATTATAGTTTGAAACTATAATATAACTATAATATATTATAGTTTGAAAACAAACATATAACTATAATATATTATATTATAGTTTGGTTTTCAAACTATAATATAATTATATTATAGTTATATTTTCGTTTTCAAACTATAATATAATATATTATAGTTATATTTTCGTTTTCAAACTATAATATAATATATTATAGTTATATTATATTTTAAAATTATAGAATACAACACTGATATATAAGGGTACTAGCTTAAAATCGTTATATCTCGAAAATAAACGATAAATTTTCAATTCCTCTTCGTAGAAGTTGTTATTTAGGCCCAAATCTATAGTTTGGCCGTAAAGTTTTGTTGTTTTACCAGTTGACCTATTTTGGACCTGGTGTGCGTTTTGTCGATATTTTTCACAATTTAAACAAAAAATAATTTTTTTATGCGGTTCTTTGCAACAGTTAGATAAGTCCTTGAACTATCAAAATATGCAAGAGATTTAAAAAAAATCAATTATCAAAGGTATTTTTCACCTAGTTAAACTTTGCTCAAATGAAAATAAATTTTTTTTAAATTACTTTTTTATTTTTGTCTATACCATAAAAAACTACATCGGTGGTCCAAAAAGTTAAAAAAAACCGCATGGCAAAAGTCGTTCTCGTCGTCGAGATCTAGAATTTTCAAATCGTCGTAGATTTATTGAACATACTGTACTCAGTAGCCAAAAACTAGATTTGGGGGAGCACTAAACCAAAAAATTTTTTCATTGAAAAATTGAATTTTTTAAAGAAAAATTTGATAAAAACGATTAAAAAATTAGGTAAATTTTGTACAAATTGGAAACCCTTGAAAACCCTTCCCTGACTCTGAATTAGTATAAAATTTGAAAAATCCAGTTTTATAACTGATTCAGGATAGAAAGCATTTTCAAGATTTTCTAATGTGCGCAATCGACTTCTCGTATTGAAAAATACAACATTTTGATGAAAATTAAAAAATTTGAAAAATCTTGAAAATTTTCCCAAAAATTGTTTTTTTAACTCATTCTGTAGTTACCTAAAAATATCCAAAAATTTGTCTAGTGCTGAAATGTTGGTATTAGCTAACGATGAGGCATTGATATTTTGTTGTTTTATCGATTTGTCGCCAGGGTGTATTATTAGGACAAATACTATACCAGTCTAAAATTCAAATTAAATAAATATAAGCCAAAATCAAATCGGTATTACAATAACAGCTAAAGCAGTTGTGAGTCCATAATAAAGAAATGCGAAAGTTCCAATTTTTCCAGATTGTTTATAGTCAAGTTGGCTTAGGCCTGAAAAATTTTTATGATAAAAGAGTGCCATACTTATACATAATATCCGTTCCAAAAACTTGTGCAAAATTTGTGCTCTTGAAATTTTGGCAGAAAAAAAGAATTTCTTTATTTTGTTGGCCCCACCCAACATTATAAAAATGCACTAAATTGTCCACTCTCCAAACCAAGCTTAGAAATGTTAACATATACTTTTTTCTCTAAAATTTTTTTATCTTAAAAACTGAACTCTCAAGATTTTTTTAAAATACAACGATTTCGTTCTGATTTTTTCCATCACGTTTTTTGACCTCAACCTTATGTTTTCTGAATGTGAAAAAATCCCTTACCAGAGATCAGACTAGCAGCTATTAACGGTATTATAACCATTTTCAATATATTCATAAACAAATCTCCTGCAAAGCCAACAACATTTATAGCTTTTCCACTTAAATTTGCTGGTCTTAAAGCAAACCCTAAGCCAATACCAATAAATACACTTAATATAGTTAATATTAATAATATATTTTTTCTTAGCTGTTTTCGCCAATTCATCCTTCTAACATATAATCAAGTTTAAGAGACACTGTCTTGAGAAGTCGAACGTCCCAGGCAACAAAGTTGGAAAGCTCGAGCTGGCCCCGGTTAATATAATTTTGAAAAGTATTAGACTAGATAATAAAAAAGTATTTTGAGGTCGGGTCCGGCTCGGTGTAGTTTCCTCCAACCAAAGTTAAAAACTCTTCCACTAAATGATCAAAATTTATAAAATAAAACCTAAGCCCAGCCGAAGCCCCTAGGGGTAATTCCTACAGAAACCGACCCCAGTGAAAATCACTTACCTGGAGAAAAAGTCTCCAGGTAAGAGACTTTTTCTCCAGGTAATCAATGGGGGGGGGAGGGGTCAAAAAACCGAAAATTTTGATTATGTAATATCTGGATGACCCCTATGCAACTTTTTACACAAAGATTTCGAAAAATTTCCACACTGTAAAAAGTGTAAACGTTTGGAAAAAATTTTTGGGATTCAGTAGGAAAAAGTAGGATAGTTTTATGGCGGAAAATTGAGCTTAGATTCGTGTTTTTAGCTCGGAAAATATCCTATATACGTTGACATTGGAATTTTTGAAGCGCTAAAAATCGATTTTTTTCTACCAAAACCCCCACAGGAACCAAAAAAGTGCCTCCAGGAAATTTGACTGGGAAAAATCGACTTTTAGCTCTTCAAAAATTCCAATTCCATTTTAGAATTTTTGTTGGCTATAACAATTTCTAATCATTTTTGAGCAAAACTGAGAAAATAGAATTTTTGAGCTTTTTACGCTCTTGGAAGAACATTGAGAAAAATCGATTTTTCCAGAATTTCTCAAATTTCTTCAAAAACGGTCGAAAATGATATTGCATAGTCAAAAACTGCGATATTTATCAATTTTAATTGAAAAACACCACTTTTCTCAACTGTTGGCACCATAGGCGTAGCCAGGATTTTCTGACAGGGGGAGGGCTAATCGAGTAAAATGACCAAAAATGTTGAAAAAATCATAAGCTACCTGTTGTTTTCTATTTTTTCTTAAAATTTTTGACGACAGGAGGGGCTAAAGCCCCCCCCCTCTTGGCTACGCCTATGGTTGGCACCATTTTGGTCTGTCGAAATTTTCAATAATATAATTTATTTATTCAACGTTAAACACAAATATATATCCAGATTAGGCTCGTTCTGAAGCAAAGCTTAGAAAAGCAAAAATACAAAAAGTTTACAATAATTCGAGTAAAACGGTTTAGTTCAAAAATAAAAAACGTGTATTTAACAAATGAATTCGAGAAAGTATTTAACAATTAAATTCAAAACATTTATTCGCAAAACTTTCGCTAAAACACACTCAAATAAGCATCAAACTGTATAGGAATGCACCGAATTAAAAAATGTTTGCAATTTTCCCGACTTATGTAAAGAGAATGGGATCGATGCAATAAAAAAAATTAATTGAATCAAAAAAATCAATATGAAGAAAAATAAAATAGAATTATACAAAAATAGACTTTTTGTCCCAAGTTGGAGAAAGTAGGTTGGAGAAAATTGGATAAAATACTAATGGCAACAATCGCAAAATTCTCGTTTTTTGGGGCTACCCTGTACATAAAAGATTGCATTTGCGAATTTTGGTGCAATTTTAAAGTCCTTCAGGGTCCTTTATATACCCTAACCTCTATGTGACATACATGACACATCTGACACTTCAACGTGACGTATGTGTCACATCGGACACCCCGATGTGCAAATATGACAGATTTCACACTTGTCATCTGATAACTATTGTTGCTCGGCAACACATCCATTTCGTAATAAATAAAATAATATATGGAAGTTCAATTATGTTTATTCAATCCTGTTCCCGTTGCCACGCTCTTTACTAGAATTTGATTTTGTTTTTTAAACTTAAGAAAGAAGAAAACTCTTTGAAAACACTTGATACAAAATTTCCTATATGGTAAAATAAAATACATCAATATGGTATAATCAATAACGGGGTGAAATGACATGACAACCTGTAAAATATTTGTGATCGGTGCTGCGTAAGCTTGAACTCTAGCGACTCCCAGTATAGCAAGTAAAATAACGGGTACAAGCAATAGCATTAACATTGAAACAATTGACAAGCAAAATGTTTTAAATAACATCCATTGCATCTCTAATGTTTTTGGAGACCAACGATTTTGTTTTTGACTCTTTTTTAAAATTCGATGTAATGAGATAATTAGGATTGTTTGCACTATAAAAAGGGCGTTGTTTGACCATAAACAGCTTCCTAAAAATGCATAAAACCATGGGTTTATAGTGCCATCATATCCCATTAAAGATAGATTTTCGAGAAATATTGAGTCTATGTCAACGATCTAAATTATGCGTTGTATTCATTATTTAAATATTTCGATGTTTAAAAAATATCACAGGATGCTCAAACAACTAGATTTATTGATTTTTTATGAGAAAATTTTAGCCAAAAGAATAGCTAAAAACCATACGTTAACAATGTGAAGGAAAGAGGTCTGACCCCTCCATAATAACCCTATGGGATCTTTTCTATGCGAAGATTCAATTGAGCGTATTGAAAAATATTGAAAATGCTTGACTGACCTTGATTCAGTCCAAAACAACGGGTTTTTGCAATTTTTGATTCGACCAAAAATTCGCCCCAAAAAATTCTTTTCAATATTAGGAAGCTTTTCAATATTTTTCAATACGCGCAATTGATTCCTCGCATAGAACACCCATGGAGGTTTTTTAGAAAAAATCAATAAAAAATTTTCTTGCGAAAATTTAGTTGAAAAATCGCAAAATTCCTGTTTTTAAAAACCCTTTAAGGTGCATTGTTTCTAGAACTAATTAAAATTTAAAAAAAGGCTATGAATTTGCGCCCCCACCCACTCCATATCTCTTACTTCGCCTTTTAATTTCTCTCTTAAACTTTCCACCGGTACTCGGCTCATGATGATTGTAATAACAGGCGGAATCAGCAGAAATGTGATTCCCCATAACACTAGCGAAACATTATGCCAAGTTTTAGTGAGCCAATATCCCTCATTAGAAGGCAACACGTTGGAATAACGATAAAGTGCACATAAACTTAAGCCCATCAAATTTGTGGCATAAACAAAAATAAGAATTTCAAAATTAACATAAGCGCCGGTGGATCCAAATGATTTTGTTATACCGATGGAAAAAGCTGAAATTAGGGTAGGCAGAGATATGAAAAAAGTTTGAAGCCTGGTCTGACTAGGACCTAACTCCTGCAGACGCAGAACTGGGCATTGGCACTGCCTAGGCATTGGCAAAGGTCCTTGCCACATCACCTCGGGTTTTGATTTAGATATTTTATTGATGTATGCCCAAGTTTAGAACATAGGCTTCGTAGGAGCACTGGGGTATCGGTCCCCGATGCAACAGCTCCTAGATACGTTCTTGTCGAAGATCAGGCCCTTAGGCATGGAGAGAGGCACTGGAGGCACGTGCCCCCTCCTCAAAGCTAAAATTTTGAAGGAAAAAATGGAAAATTTAAGAAAGATTTAAAATTTTTCTTAAGAAAAATGAAGTTTTTGACGACACTGATGCTAGAAACCCAAGTGTAAGGTAACAAGACCAAAAACTTCATCTTTTTTAAGAATCCCCTCCCCTAATTTTCATTTTTCAAAATTGATTTTCCTCTCTATCCATTTCCTCTCTATCGCACATATGCCCTGTCTATGAGCAATACTTACCCATGGTAAAAGGCATCATTATATAAGGTTTAAGAAAGAAAAGAGTTAGTTCATATAGAAAGCTCCATGTGATAGCATTTGCTAGCAGCCACTTATAAACGCGCATCGCATCAGGGGCTTGGAATAAAACTGTATACAAGACAAAGGGGTACATTAATATACTACATATAAAAGGCACTTCAAGCGCATAGCTGTAAATAATTTCCCACTCGGGGCGATAGATTTCATTAGTACTTAACATGTTATTGATTGGGTAACAAAATCATTTTACTATATCTGATAAATTTTTATTTAAAAAATATATAAAATTTTATAACGTTTTTCAAGGAGAAGTATTTAAAGAAACGACGAGAAAAAATCTCTTAAAGTCCAATCTTATAATTAAAATTTTTGGCTGTGAATTGGAAAAATTAAGTCGAGCTTTGTAGGCAAATGTAGCAGGTGAAATTTAGCTAAAGCGTTGGCTTTGCGACTATATTTATGGGCTCCATGAATGTAGATTTTGAACCTTTTACTTGCCACAACACTATGCAATTTAAAATTTTTAGGGATTAAAAATATTTTTTTGAGAATTTATAGTCTTTATAGTTAACCAAAAAACTTGAATTTTTGCGATTTTTTGAGCAAATTTGTGAAAAAAATTTTTTACAAAATTGTGGCCGGATATTCATATCTGATGTTTGTACATATATTGAGTGTGCACATAATTTTCAAAAAAGAAAAAAATTTTTTCTAAAATAATTCTATAGGAGGTTTTTCTATGCGAGGAAGCACATTGAAAAATATTGAAAACAACTTCCTGACCCTGAATAAGTCCAAAAAAGATTATTGCAATACACATACGTACACGTCAATTATTGCTAGAATGAATGTTAAACGTCATTTCTATAAAGAACTTTAAAAAATTTGTTGTTTTTAGCCAAAAGCTCAGCATAATATTATCGGAAGTTTAAATTATAAAAAATTAAAGAGTGTAACTAGGTTTGGATTTTTAGAGGATCTACCCGATTTTTTTTTGAAGAGATGTTTCATATTTGGAAAAACGATTTTATAAAAATGGAAAAATAGTTAAAAATCCTTAAATATGAAACGTGCTAATTCTGTCTTTTGTGTGTTTGTGTTATCTCCTTCACCTTAAATCCAATTCTGTCACGGTCTATACCAATTGAAAGGGCTCAGTGGGTGAATGACACCAAAATCATGGGGTCCCCTTTAAGAAAAATTATTTGGCCCTTTTTGGCCTTTTAAAATAAGTTTTATAAGGCAATTTTAAGCAATTTTATGATATCTATCTAGGAGCCCATATGGCCGATTGTCGAAGACGCATGTCTCATAGAAATTACTCACTGGTTCGATTTTGAAATTATTTCAAAAACAAAAAAACTGTGCGCTCGTTCCTCAAAAAAGTGTGCGGTGCATTCGTTCCTATTGCCCTTGTTCTTATCTCACATCATGTGTGATGTTAAATGCACGTGTTTTCATCGAATCTCTAGCCAACGTAAAAACTCTATATTCAGCTGGTTTCTATGGAACATACCATAAAAATAATTAAGGCTTTTTTGTAAAAGAATACTTAAATTGAAATTATGATTCAGGCTTTTCAATACCAAAGCTGCTGTTTAGGAAATATATTGGCCTCCAAATGCTTTTTTATTTTAACATGTATGCGAATTATGAAGGTCTTGAAAAACAATGTTAAAGAAAATAAAACTAAGGGTATGCCTATGCTAAGCCTTTTGGAACAAATTGAGTCAAAATTGAAAAGTCGATCAAACTGCTCTAAAAATCATTTTTTTGAAATTATAATAATTCATTTACAGAGTATTCCATAAAAAACCGGAATTTTGTCATTTTTGAGAAAAATTTTGCCACATCATTTACATAAATGATCTACCGGAAAAACTGGAATCGGAAAACAAACTCTTTGTTGATAATGTCAAACTTTACACATCCCTAGACGATTCTAGCAAGCCTGATGTTTTACAAGATTCATTAGAAGCGCTCGAGAATTGGACAATGGCCTGGCAGCAAGAAATTGCAGTACGAAAACTTTTGTATTACACATTGGAAATCACAATCCTAGAACGACCTATAACATTGGTGGTGCAAATTTAAAACCTGCCGACCTAGTACGTGACCTAGACATACTTATCACATCTGATCTTACTTTTTCCGCTCATAAGCCGACATTGTCAAAAAATCCTCACGTCTCTCCAATATGCTTTTACGTATCTTTCAAACAAACGATCCTATGGTTCTTATCGCACCTTTATCGCCTTTGTACGTCCAATTTTGGAATACAACTGCCAAATATTCAATCCTAGCTCTGTTCACAATAAATAAAATAATACATGGAGTTCAATTATTTTTATTCAATCAAGTTCCAGTTGCTAGAATTTGATTTTGTTTTTTAAACTTAAGAAGGACGAAAACTTTTCGAAAACACTTGATACAAAATTTCCTATATGGTATAATAAAATACATCAATATGGTATAATCAATAATGGAGTGAAGCGACATGACAAACTGTAAAATATTTGTGATCGGTGCTGCATAAGCTTGAACTCTAGCGACTCCCAGTATAGCAAGTAAAATAACGGGCACAAGCAATAGCATTAACATTGAAACAATTGACAAGAAAAATGTTTTAAATAACATCCATTGCATCTTTAATGTTTTTTGAGACCAACGATTTTGTTTTTGGCTCTTTTTTAAAATTCGATGTAATGAAATAATTAGGGTTGTTTGCAAAATAAAAAGGGCATTGTTTGACCATAAGCAACTTCCTAAAAATGCATAAAACCATGGGTTTATAGTGCCATCATATCCCATTAAAGATAGATTTTCGAGAAATATTGGGTCTATATCAACAATCTAAATTATGCCTTGTATTAATTTTTTTTAATTTCGATTTTAAAAAAAGATATTACAGGGTGCTCAAAAAATTAGAATTATTAATTTTTTTCGAAAAAAATTTTCGCCATAAGAGTGGCTAAAAACCATACGTTAACAATGTGGGCAGATGTTGATGACATAAAATCTCTGCCAGTTGGTGACATAGATTTATGTATAACGTCTGCCTCGCATAGTTTTTTAGAAAAAAATGGATAAAAAAATTTTTGACGAAAATTTGGTCGAAAAATTGTAAAATTCCTGTTTTTAGAAACCATTTAAGGTGCATTGTTTCTAGAACTAATTTAAAATAAAAAAGTTATAAAAAAAGACTATGAATTTGCGCTCCCACCCTCCTCATATATCTTACTTCGCTCTTTAATTTCTCTCTTAAACTTTCCACCGGTACTCGGCTCATGATGATCGTAATAACAGGCGGAAGCAGCAGAAATGTGATTCCCCATAACACTAGCACAACAAGATGCCAATTTTTAGTGAGCCAATACCCCTCGTTAGTAGGCAACACGTTGGAATAACGATAAATTGCACATATACTTAAGCCCAACAAATTTGTGGCATAAACAAAAATAAGAATTTCAAAATTAACATAAGCGCCGGTGGATCCAAATGATTTTGTTATACCGATAGAAAAAGCTGAAATTACGATAGTCGGAGATATAAAAAAGTTTGAAGTCTGGTCTGACCAGGACTTAACCCCTGCAGGCATTTGGTGTCAAGGTAGTAGCCTGGTCTGAACATTTTTTCAGAAATTAAGTGACATTTTTTCAAAAATGGGGGGCACTGGTCTCCGATGCACCATTCCTAGATCATTCTTGTCGAAGACCAGGCCCGTAGCCTGGAGAGAGGCACGTGCTCCCTCCTCAAATCTAAATTTTTGAAGGAAAAAATGGAAAATTAAAGAAAAGATTTAAAATTTTTCTTAAGAAAAATTAGATTTTTGACATTATTGTCACACAAACTTGGTTCCTGATTACGGCACTGATGCTAGAAACTCAAGTATGGAGTACCAAGACCAGAAACCTCATCTTTCTTAACAACCCCCTCCTTCCTTTCCTTAATTTTCATATTTTGTGTAAGAATCCCTCCCCCCCAATCTTCATTTTTCAGAATTGAGTCCTCCATTTCCTCTCTATCGCACATATGCCCTGTCTATGAGCAATACTTACCCATGGTAAAAGGCATCATTATATAAGGTTTAAGAAAGAAAAGAGTTAGTTCATATAGAAAGCTCCATGTGATAGCATTTGCTAGCATCCACTTATAAATGCTCATCGGATTAGGGGCTTGGAATAAAACTGTATATAAGACAAAGGGGTACATTAATATGCTACATATAAAAGGCACTTCAAGCGCATAGCTATAAATAATTTCCCACTCGGGGCGATAGATTTCATTAATACTTAGCATGTTATTGATTGAGCAACAAAATCATTTTACTATATCTGATAAATTTTTATTTAAAAAATATATATAAAATTTTAAAGTCTTTCAAAGAGAAGTATTTACACACATCAATAGTCGATATTTAGTCGTATGTCCTGATTAAATCAAATAATTAATTCCATGTTCATTGAGTTAGTAAATTGGATGTTTGAATCTTTATTTCAATCAGACGTAAGCTTTTATGCTTTGCTGAACATAGAAAATTTTCTTCTTTTTTGTTTCCATGTGAAAATTCGTGATTTTATATATTTTATGCATGGTTTATAAAAATAAACTTTACTTAATTCAAAAGCTGTATCAATTTTTCATTTGCACAGAAGAATGTAAGCAGACTATAATTGAGGAATTGACGAAAGAGGTATACACTATAAATAATATTCAAGCAATTTCTTTTTTGTTTCCAACTTTGTAGTCAGTGTTGTATGAAACAACACTGACTACAAAGTTGTTTCCCATAAAATTTCACGTTAAAATGACGAAATTTGTCTGTGTAGAAAAAAAAAGTTATGATCGATTTTATGCAAATTTCTATGAAAAGCGGAGGTTTTTATCGAAAAATTCGATTTTTGACCCCTTATATTGATTTCTCTTGAAAAAATCTCGATATCTTCTTAAAGGAAAGTCCAATTAGTTACAATATATGAAAAAATGATATATTCGAAAAGATCATGAAAAATGGAGCATTTTTTGTTTTTACGGCATGTTCTGAATCGCTGTAGTTTTCGAGATAATTGCGTTTGAATTTGTTACAAGCTCTTCGTTGTAATACACAAACTTTTTTGAATTTTTTGCGGAAAATTAATTTTGGGCAATTGGTAAATGTAGTGTCGCTAAAAAAAATACACTACTTTTTTTCAGGGAAGGCTCGGATCAAAAACGAAGACTTAGAAACGATTCTCCATACCCGATTTGATTTATAAAAAATCAACAATTATGATCCAAAAATGTAACCCCGATTTTTTATGTAACCCCGAAATATTGAACATGATCATAATATTTCGGGGTTACATTTTTGGATCATAATTTTTGATTTTTTATAAATCAAATCGGATATGGAGAATCGTTTCTAAGTCTTCGTTTTTTGATCCGAACCTTCCCTGAAAAAAGTAGTGTATTTTTTTTAGCGACACTACCAACGCTACCGACACTACATTTACCAATTGCCTAATTTTGCATCGATTTTTTAAATTTTTATAAAATGAGCATTGTAGCACTGTTTTATAGTTAAATGAGACGAACAAAATGACACCAAAATGATCCAATTTGAACATTGTTTTGGGTTATTGAAACGAAAACATGAATCAGAAGTTTCGTTTCAATAACGCAAAATATTTTTCAAATTGGATAATTTTGGTGTTATTTTTTTCGTTTCATTTAGCCATAAAAATTGCTACAATGTTCATTTTATGAAAATTTAAAAAATTGATGCAAAAATCAATTTTTCCGCAAAAAATTCAAAAAAGTTTGGTTATTACAACGAAGAGCTTGTACACAAATTCAAAATTTCAAATGCAATTATCTCAAAAACTACAACGATTCAGAACATGCTGTAAAAACAAAAAATGCTCCATTTTTCATGATCTTTCCGAATATATCATTTTTTCATATAGTTGTAAATTACTGGACTGATACATACAAGTTTAAAGATGTATGTAAATATGATAGACATATTTGTAATTTTATTTATAGCCACGGAGGCTAGACTATTTATTGAAGCGATGGATCGGTTGTTATAAAATCATTACACAATAAGTTATTGTCAATAATACACAATCTTTCATCTGAATTGAATAATTTCGGAATAGCATTTCAACAATAAAAAAAGCCGTATGGGCAGGTAATTTTAGGTTTTTACACAGAATCCAGGGGTTCTTTGCCATTCAAATAAGCTTCGCGAAAATTGGTGCATTGCCAGTCTATAGGTCTCTTTATCTATTTCTCTATCGGAAACTTGTATGAGAGACTCTGATTGTGATTTTTTTGCCAAAATGTCCCCTATGAATTCAATCTTCAATTGAAGACTTGAACTAGAAATCTCTTTTTCTGGTCAAAGTTTCCCATAGACCCAGTTTTTGGTTGACCAAACAGTTAAAGAAGAGATTTTCACATGTTGCCAGCATAAAAAATTTATTATTTTTATTTATTCAAATTAATCGATATATCAACTTTTTATTCGAATTTGATTTTCATTCGTCTTATTTAAATGATTCTCCATGCTGATATTATGATGCGGGTTTATCTCTCCAAGGTTTTGTCTAGTAATCCGGTTTTGGTTTATTTCTAACTGCCTATTTAATGAGGTACCAGCAGAAACTTTTGTCAGGTTTTGTTGGACGATTGGACTTTGTTTTATTACTGGTATGGTGGCAGTAGGCACTTGTTTCGACGGATTAAAAATTTCGGCCATCTGACTCAATGTAACAGGTCTCGTTTCATTAGGTAGTTTACCAAAACTTTGCAAATAGCATTCCTTATTGGAGAATTCTGGAAAACTTAGCCTCCGATTTGCAGCAATTGTGACCAAATGGTAATAAGGATTTCTATTACGAGCTTCAACTGCTAACGTTATGGGTTTTCCTTTATGCCACCAGAACTCGATGTGCTACAATGAAAATAAAAAGATGATATAAAAAAGAAAAATTTTCGTCCTTACATTGCAACAATTCAGTCCATCGTGATTATTATGTCGAATGGTAGATTTTGCAGGTACAACACCTGCAAAAATGATGTCTTCGGCTAAATAGCGAAAATTCTCTGAAGTCAAGAAAGTTGTTTGTTTTTGTAATGTAACTAGTACATGTGGTATAATTCCAACGCCAGAAAGTATATATGTAAAACCTAAAAGAATATTTTGAAGAAAATCTAGAGATTGAAAAAAGCTGGAAAAGGGTCCTAATTTGGACCCCCTTTAAGAAAATGATTTTTCTCAAAAAAATTTCTTGGGCAAAAATAAGGCACATAGAGTGGCTGTCGATACGGCTCAAGAATTGGTTATTTTTCACATGCTCATGCGAGTGAAAATTCTACTCGCGCAAATCTATAAAAAATCTAACCTCCAATAAATGTTGGCCACATATTTTCCGGCCATACATAGAAAGGCGTATAATGTTTGTTTCCAGGTCTTCTATTCACCCCAAATCTGACCACTTTCCCAGTTATAAGATGTTTTTCATTAGGCAAAGTATCACATAGTGCTTCCATTCCAGCTAGATTCACAACACTGTCACCGTCCACTTTTATAATACATTTAACGTTTGGACAATGGTCATTAAGGTATTGGAAAAAGCCGTATATTTTTCTGGAAACGTTATTATAGGATTCATGATAATCCAATAATAGAATGTCTTGATGAAGGGCTGCCTCTTGTATTACATTTTTATCGATCGATGCATCCTATAAAAAATGGAATTAAAATTTTAGGGGCAAGCATGACTAACGTCCGAGTTTCCCAATAGAAAAATCAATTTTGTCGTTTGACATTGTCGATAAGCGGATAGACCCCAAGTTTTTCGAATAAAATTTCGATAACTCAATTCAGAGGGTCTCGTTAAGACTCCAGCTATCAGTTTTGTCGCATTGTCGCATCCTTTTAAAACAGAAGGTATCTTTTTGGTCGGCAATGAAAGTAGTCTATGGTCATCATTTCTTAAAAACACTCCAGTATCCTAAAATAATTTAACTATATAGATCTCTTTGTATCACCAATTTCTAGCTATAGCCTAAGCCTAAACCTACACTTAAGAATAAGCCTAATTCTAAGACTAAGCATAAGCCTAAGCCTAGTCCTAAGACTAAGCCTAAGCTTAAATCTAGGCTTAAGCCAAAGCATGAGCCTAAGCATAAGCCTAATCCTAAGCCTAAACCTACACTCAAACCTAAGCATAAGCCTAAGCCTAAGTCATAGCTAGACGCAATAGCCTTCGCCATAGCCAGACGTCATAGCCTTCGCCATATCTATAGCCATTTAAGTTGAAAGTAGGTGGTGATCATAGATCGACGGGGGGGGGGAGCCTGCCCCTGACCCACTCACTCATGGACTCAAAATTGAAGGGGGGACCACCTCATGGATCCAAAATTGAGAGGGACCACCTCATGGGCCCCGCCGGTCCATAAAAGTTGGGTGTCAGAAGACTATCTCAAGGTAAAAAAAGGTCGTTTTTTTATGGAGGACCACCTCATCGGGGATCCCCTCCCTCTCAGCTTACCGACCTATGGTGATGATACCCCCATAATGTGTCTTACCTCAATCAGATGCCCAATTTTAGTAATCGGAGGTCTTACGGGGACCTTCATACTCGAGTTGACTATAGTATTATTATGATTTTTAACATCTTGGAGATCATGATGAACACTGCTAACATTTTGGGTGCCAATTCCACTTTTCTGGGCATAACTTCTTTGATTGATATTTATAATAAATAAAATTAGGAAAATTTTAAAAAACGACATTTCAATATTGAATTTATGTTTTCTGTAAATTTATAGTCATATTATCAATAAAAAATGAATGGCAAGCATAGAATCAGACACTTGTTATCGTAAATAGCATCTTCAAAGAACTGGAAGATACAATAAAGACACTCGTTACGCATAAGTAACCGGTTTTTATAAGTTGTTTGCTGGAAAAGGTCAAAGTTGAACGCAGAAAAAAACTTTTTTATTGAAGCAATATTCAAATATGTACAATTTTTGGGAGAGGGGCGATTGAGGCGAATTATTCAAAAAAATTTTCAAATTTTTTTCGACAAACGTAAAAAATGTTCGAAGAGAATAAATATACTTTTTTCGAGAAAAAATCGAAAAAAATTATTTTGAGTGTTTTTTGGCCATTTTTAAATTTTTATTGATTGAAACTTGTTGTAAAAAAGGTCAAAAAACACCTAATACGGCCAAAAACACCCAAAAATTATGGTAAAAATTTTTTTCGATTTTTCCTCGAAAACAGTATTTTTTTCATCATTTCAAACATTTTTTTACGTTTGTTGAAAAAATTTTAAAAAAATTTTTAGTGATAACTCACATCAATCGATCCTCCTCCTTTAAAAATAGATAATGTCAAATTTTAAATCGTTTTTATGGTAAAAAAATAGTTTTATTATTTTCAATTCGTATTTTTGAATTTTCTGGTATTTGCGATTCTGGTATAGGTTCTTCGTTAATTTCAAAAACTGTAGAAGTTGGCTGAAAAAACATCATTTAAAAAAAATAAAGAGCCATCCGAAAGTTTTTAACTTCTTGAGACTTTTACAGGATGCGGCAAAAGTTCCCGTGATTTTTTGAATTACTGCATATAGTATTTTGACCATAACTCTTTAACCTTACCTCCAATTCCGATGATCTTGGTGTCTTTAGATAGCTTGAATTTACAGCTATCCAATGACACCAAGATCATCGGAATTGGATGTAAGGTTAAAGAGTTATGGTCAAAATACTATATGCAGTAATTCAAAAAATCACGGGAACTTTTGCCGCACCCTGTTTATGGGACATTTCGGCTTGTTTATTTGGACTACTATTGGCGCTTTTTATAATCTGTTCATTGCTGATGCTGTGTTTATTATTTCAATGCGTGCTATATGCACGTAAGTCAAAAAATCACGAGAACTTTTGCCGCACCCTGTATATCACTTACTCTTTCATATTTTATTTCTAAATAGTCGGAGTTCTGAGTCATAAGTTTTTCAAACACCAAGTTGATTTCAGCTTTCAATGCTCCGAATTTTGGGCGATTCACAGTCAACTCTTCCCAACAACGACATGTAATTCGATATCTAAAATAATTTTAACAGTTATATTTTCTTGAGTTTCTATCATAAAAATAGATACTTACAAATCGTCGGGCATATATACTGGTTGTTCAAGACGTCGGCCTTCAAACAAGTACGTTTTGATCTCTTCTTGGGTCTTGCGTCCATATGGTTGGTCTCCGCGAGTAAAAAGCTCCCATATAACGACACCATAGCTCCAAACATCGCTTTTGTCAGAAAACTTAAAGTTTTACTGCCCAATTTTACGACTCCTACAGGGTATCTCGGTTCGTGTTAAACTCGTTTTTGGCATAACTCGGTTAAATTAAAAGATTTTTCGATAATTTAAAAAAAATTCACTAAATTGTCTCAGCTACACGCTGGTGGCAAAATTTTCGGTGCCCGAAGCATGTATGAAATTGTATTGAAGCGAAAACTTGATTTTTCCCTTAAGGAATTTTTGAAAATTAAGCACGCCATTTTGTAAAGCGCATCGAAAAACGGTAGTTTCCCAAAAATCTCTTAACATGAGTTTATAGTTTTTTGGGATAATGAATCTCAAATCTCTTAAAGGAGGGGTGAAAAGAAGGGACTATTCTCCGAAAAAATTTTTTTTGCCAAAACAACTATATAGGGGTAAAATCATGCAAAAAATCGATTGCGCGCATTCTCAAAGCGTGAAAATGCTTCCTTGACCCTGATTCAGGGAAATAGATGTGTGTATGAAGCGAAAATCGAAAAATTTGGAAATTTATCCCTCGAAATCATATCTCTGGGGGTAATTTCATGCGGGGAATCGATTGCGCGCATTCCCGAAGCTTGAAAACGCTTCCCTGACCCTAATTCAGGGAAATTAGTACATGTTGGATTTTCGCTTCAATACACACTCTTATTTCCCTGAATCAGGATCAAGGAAGCGTTTTCAAGATTCGGGAATGCGCGCAATCAATTTCTCGTATGAAATTACCTTAACGAGATTTTTGAGGGAGTACTGTTTTTTGATTCGCCCTACAAAACGGCATAATTAATTGTCAAAAATTCCTTAAGGGAAAAATCAAGTTTTCGCTTCAATACTCATACTTTTCAAAAACCATAAGGAGTTTCGGATACCGAAAATTTGGTGCATTTAAAAAAATTATTGAAAAATCTTTAAAATTGACCGAGTTATGCCCAAAAAACGAGTGTAACACGACCCGTGGATACCCTGTAGATCTGTTGCGAACGATCGCAAGTATTTTATTTCAGATTACACTTTGTTCTTAGATGTCAACGGTTTTCATCCTTTTTTCGACTGGCTCTATTTTAATGTTTATTTAACGAAAGCTATTCCGATTGCCTGTATGGAACGCCGACACATGCCATTTTATCTTTTTATCAAACCAATCGACCGGCGAGCAATTTTTTCTTTCCCTTTCTTATAATCGAAACTTTTATGACATCATTTTTATATGAAACTGGTTAAAGTATGTAATTTTAGTTGTAAACATTTTATAAGCTATACACTCAACTTTGGTAATTACGCACCCAAAACTATTGAGGAAACTCAACAAGATCTAGACCTATCTCTATATCTATACCCATAGGCGTAGCCAGGATTTTCTGACGGGGAGGGGCTAATCGAGTAAAATGACCAAAATGTTGAAAAAATCATAAGGTAGCTGTTGTAACCGCCCCTCGTTTGTTGTGCCATACCTCTTCTAGTGTTTCCCAGGTTGATAGATAGCCTTTATTAGAATTAATAGTATACCCAAGTGTCTTACAAAGCACAAGCAAACATAAATCAAGGAAGAAGGGGAACGCACACAACTGGGCTAGGCTAATACATAGCAGCGACTCCAGGCCCAGAGGCGATGCCCTACCTTAAAGGCTAGACATGGACGGCACGCCTCTCTCTCTCTCTGTTCCGAGAGATGACTTTTGCGGATTGCTCCGCTACACTGTTGTTTTTTATTTTTCCTTTAAATTTTTGGCGACAGGGGGCTATAGCCCCCCCCCTAGCCCCCCCTTGGCTACGCCTATGTCTATACCTATCGAAAAACGTTTAATTTTTTACACTTACAATAGTCGGATCATGAAGCACTTCAATAGCCGTCCAACGGATTGGAAGGCTAACTTGTCGTTGTGGCGTTGAAGGTGTTGAAGGTGGTGAAATATAGTCGTACTCAAAATTGCATTTTCTAGAGAGTCCAAAATCGGTAATTTTTACAATAGTGGTTGTAATGTCGAGTCTAAAATCAAAAAGTTTTCATCAAAAGCTTAAAAATGATAAAAANGTCCAAAATCGGTAATTTTTACAATAGTGGTTGTAATGTCGAGTCTAAAATCAAAAAGTTTTCATCAAAAGCTTAAAAATGATAAAAATCTTACAAACAATTACGAGCAGCTAAATCCCTATGGATTAGGTGCTTATGGGAAAGGTATTCCATGCCATCGGCAATCTGAATGATGTAAGAAAAAAAATCTCGTACAGATGGTCTCTAAATGTATAAAAATTCGTTTTTACATAGTAGCGAAAACAATACATTTGACTCATTACGCACATAACTATATAAATCTCCGCCCGGCATAAATTCAGTGGCCAAATGAAAATTTTCAGAAAGATCCGTGAAATATCCAATAAATTTGACAATATTTTTATGCTCACACTCGGCAATCAAATTCATCTCACGAAGAGAGTCTTCCGTATCAAATCTCATGCTGTAGATGTTCTTAACAGCGACTTGGATTTCATTTTGCCCAGGTGGCCGATAAGTCATCAATTGTACTACTGAGAAGAAGCCTTAAAAAATATGAGAAGGAAGATAATATATGAGTAAACTTTATACCTTCGCCTAGCTTTCTAATCCTTGTTAAATGGCTTGGGTCGATGATTTCTAAAAAATTATTGTTTTGATGAAAATATTTGGTTTATTTATAAGTATAGTAGTGATCGATCCCGTCCCATCTCGTCCCGAAAATCCCGGGATTTTTGGCATCCCGTCTCAAAATTTTTGAGCGAAACTCGATCCCGTCCCGGATCCCGACCTTCCCAGACTCAATTCCGTCCAGAGTCGGGATAAAAAACACACCCCTAAACACACCCCTCCTCCTAAGTTTTTATACCCCTAAAATGAATTAAAAAATTATAAAAAATGGGTTAAATTTTTTTAAATATCCTGCGGTGCAGAAAAAATCACGCGCTGACAGGAGCGTGATTTTTTAGTAGACTGTCCCTTTAAGTAAAATATTGTTTTTCGGCGTTCTTATCTGACATCCTCGTACAACTTACTAGGCTGTTGACTGTCTACTGGTTTGATATCTACTGAATTATTAAATCTTGGTATAGAATTATGGTAATTGTCGTGGACTCTATCAGGTCTTGTAGCAAATTTCTAAATTTTGATTAAAACACGAGTTCTAAGAAAGGTCATTAAAAAAATATTTAAAAATTATACTTGATAAAATTTTCTGTATAAAAACCATAACAATATGACTATGCCAATTAAAGCAATCACAGATACAATCGAAATGACATATTTTATCACTCTATAAAAAATTTGGAGGTATCGATTAGGTATCCCACTGAACGTAAAATTTAAATTTTTTCAAAAAATTTATTTTTATTTATCTAGAATTGACCCTTCTAAGGGTAATTTTATGCGGGAATCCGAATTTCCGAGACCTGGAAATCACACATCAACAGATTGGGGTGGAAAAATTGGTAAAATTGCGAAGTGGTCCTTTATAGTAAGCAATTTTTGGGCGAAAAATGGCTAAAAATTGGCACTTTTTACCCAAAAATAGCATTCTTTGCCAAAAAAAAAAATGACTTTAAAAATGGAATTTTTGGGACAAAAAATTGTCGGCCGGCCGATGAGGCCTCAGCAATTTTTTAAAACATCTTTAAGTTATTTTTCTTCTTTTCCTGAGCATTTTTAGCTTAAAAACGCGCATTTTCCAACAAAAAATTTTTTTGCCTGGGGCGCTGTTTTTTCTGTATTCCAAACATTTTTTCCTTTGGCGACCTTTTTTTGGTCGTCAAGGATCTCCTTACCTGGAGATCCTTCCCGCGCCTTGCCTATGTATGACGACCATTAGGATAAATTTGGTGCCTTTGGCGCGAAAGTGCGAAGTGGTCGTCATTTTTGGGAGAGTGCAGCGTGGGTGGGGGATGAAATTCCACCCCTTTGTGGAGGTGTGCTGGAAATCTTTCTCGAATTAAGATAAGGTTATTTATATGACGTGGAGCCACACTTTTGACAAGAATCATATGCCATACGTCATATAAATAGCCTTTTCTTGATTCAGGGAAAGATTTTCAGGTCTCGGAAATGTGAAATTCGGATTCTCCGCATAAAATTACCCCTAGAGGGGGCAATTCCAGATGACGAAAAAATTTTTTCGAAAAATTTCATGTTCAGTAGGAACCTATTTCTGAAAATTTTTATTAAAAAAATATTAGCTACTCAGTATTATTAGAGTCGGGCTTTGGTGTAGAGCTATCATCAAGATTATGTGGGCTAATTACAGCTTCTTCAACAAAATTCATAATAAATTGAAAAATGGAAAATTTTAAAAATAGTTAATAATTAATCTAAAATATTTTCTCACAATTATTGAAGTAAAAAGAACATGGAGTCGATTTAGAAAATTAAATAAATTTGATGAAAGAGAGTTCCAATTTATCAAAAAGTGGTTTTTTTGTTAAAAGAAAAATGAGGTTTATGAGAATAAGTGTAACGATTTTCTTATCAAATTTTTAACACTAGGATTTTTTTTTGATAACATAATACCTTACAAATCGATTAAATTTTGAAAAAAGCTCCAAATAGCTATCTAACCAAATGAAACACTTCACATAAAGGTTCTTTTTCCTCCAATCTAAAAAAGGCACTTCCTGAGACCAAAATTGAAAATTAACGTGCATTTTTTACCAATACCGAAAAACACCCGAATACAAAAAAATCAGTCAATTCTGAGAAATCTATTAGAAGATGATTTTTTGAGCTTTTTTTACGTTTTGACCATGTAGATTCCAAAAAATCATGTGTTACCACCTGCCTTTCTCATGTTAAATAAGTTCCTTAACACTAGAAAGCCCGATTGTGATGCAAGGTTATTTTGAAAGTTTTTTGTCAGTAGAATATATCTATTTTAAAAAAGTAAGAAAATTTTTTCTTTTTCTGTATAAGTTGGTGTCATCAAACATAGGTACTCTACAGGTTGTTTTTTTTATTGCTACCACATTTCACAAATTCGCCAAAAATCGAGTTTAAATCCGTTTCCATCGCCCGATAGTTCAATCGAATGCTCTAATCACCGAATTTTTTAGAAAACAAAATTATTGAAAAAATTTTATTTTCAATTTTTTTAGCCCAAAAATAGTGAAAATCACGATTTTTTTATTCATAAGTTGTTGCCAAAAAATGTATAGAAAATCGACATTTTTCGCTCGTTTTCGATGGAATTTTTTTCAGTATTGGGTAAAAGTGTATGCTAAATACGATTTAATCGGTCTTTTTGAGCGAAACTCATGTTTTCGTGTCAATATCCAAACTTTTTCAAAAATTCTAGGTTTTTTATACCTCTAAAATGGCTCAAAAATTTGTATTCTCTGAATCAGGGTTAGAGGAATTTTTTCATGCCTCGAAAATGCGCGCAATCGATTCCCCGACGAGAAAAACACTAGTAGGGTCGAAAATTTTGTCAAAAATCGACTTCCATAACCAAATATCGACATTTTAAAGTTCATTTGCAACATTGAAAAACATCAATTTTTTGAAAAAGTCTATATATTGACATGAAAATATGACTTGTTCTCAAAAAGACCGATTGGATCGTATTCAGCATATACTCTTAACCACTACTGAAAAAAATTCATCGAAAACGAGCGAAAAATGCCGATTTTCTATACAGGGCAGCAATAACTTATGAAAAATTTTTTCGCATTTTTTTTTAGAATACGCCATAAATGTTGCGCCCCCATCGGTTTAGAAAAAATTTTCGCGTCGAAACGCAGTTCTACCCTGATTTTGAGGGTCAAACTTAATTTTTCATGCTTCGAAAATACGCGCAATCGATTTTTCGCCTAGAAATTACACTAAAAAGTCAGTTTTTAGAAGAAAATCGGAAAATTTTTCTCGATTTCGAGAATATAAATTTTATGCTCCCTTTAAATTTTTTACACTAATTTTGGAAATTTTAGGTTTCGATCAATTTAGATTTAGGAATTTTTAGTGTTTTTTTCAGATTTGATTGATGTTTATTTTTAAATGTACAAAATTGCACGAATTTGTCACAAATAAAGTGCGACAATCAAAAACTTGTCAAGATATTAAAACCTAAAAGTTCATCGAAAATTCAATATAATTGGGTGAAGAATGTACATAGATAGAAATAAACTTGTGATTATTGGCACAAAGTTGTTACAGCAAACCCGTATATATACGAAAGAAACTTTATTTTTGTTATTAATCCATCATGTTCTTGCAATTGTTAGTTATTTCCTTAGCATTATATTTATTTTACAACTTTTATTGGAAAAGACGAAATTTTCCACCAGGCCCAACACCTTTACCCATTTTTGGAAATCTTATAGAAATGGTAAAGAAACCCGTATATCAAGCTCATATAGATTGGCACAACAAGTATGGACCTAGTTATACGGTTTGGATGGGTGAAAATCCAGTGGTTATGATTTCTGACTATAATCTTATAAATGAGACTTTTGTAAAAGATGCTGATACTTATGCTGGAAGGCCAATCATTAAAATGGATGTTACAACGACTTTTAGTGATGCAAGCGGTATTTACATCGAGTGGCTCAGCATAGTGGAACAAGAGGGAGTACTGTACCCTTCCCCCTAACTTTTTATTATCGTGGGGCAATTTTTAAGAAGTTTGAAAAAACATAAGGGGGACTCTTATGATTGTGGAAAATTAACTTCGTATTTCGAATGGATTTCTTATACGGGTAGAAAAACAACTTCTTATTATGGGTCCAGTACCACCCATCTTAAACACTTATGTGGCTCAGCGCTGCCACATTTCCATAAACCTAACCCTCTTCTATGTCTATTATATGCTTATGCCTATACCTACATTGTGTCCTATGGTCCGTGTTACACTCATTTTTGGACAACACTCGGTCATTTGAAAGATTTTTCGATAATTTTAAAAAAATAAAATACTCCATTTTCTTCAAAGGACCAGTCCAGTCAGTTACAACCATATGAAAAAATGATATATTCGGAAAGATCATGAAAAATGGAGCATTTTTTGTTTTTACGGCATGTTCTGAATCGTTGTAGTTTTCGAGATAATTGCGTTTGAACTTTTGAATTTGTTACAAGCTCTTCGTTGTAATACACAAACTTTTTTGAATTTTTTGCGGAAAAATCGATTTTTGCATCAATTTTTTAAATTTTCATAAAATGAACATTGTAGCAATTTTTTATAGCTAAATGAGACGAACAAAATGACACCAAAATTATCCAATTTGAACATTGTTTTGGGTTATTGAAACGAAAATTCTGATTCATGTTTTCGTTTCAATAACCCAAAACAATGTTCAAATTGGATAATTTTGGTGTCGTTTTGTTCGTCTCATTTAGCTATAAAAATTGCTACAATGTTCATTTTATGAAAATTTAAAAAATTGATGCAAAAATTGATTTTTCCGCAAAAAATTCAAAAAAGTTTGTGTATTACAACGAAGGGCTTGTACACAAATTCAAAATTTTAAACGCAATTATCTCAAAATCTTTAAGATTGACCGAGTTTTGCTCAAAAACGAGTGTAACACGAACCGTGGGGCTTCCTGTATGCCTATACCTAAAATTTATAGGTAGACAATATGGTGTAGTCCTTAGTGATGGTGAATTATGGCGAGAACAGCGACGTTTTGCATTACATATACTCCGAAATTTTGGATTAGGCAAAAATTTGATGCAAGAACGAGTAACGAATCTTTTATCTCCTACCTTTAATTACAAATTCAGATTTTGGTAGAAGTATCATCTTTAATCGATAATGTTTGGAATCAAATCAACAACGGTATTAAAGAACATGATATTTCTTCGCATGTTGATGTAGCTGTAGGATCGATTATTAACAACTTATTATTTAATTATCGGTTCGCCGATGTAATTCGGATTTTTAAAAATTGATTGCAATAATTTTTTAGGAACATTTACACGAATTCTATGAGCTCAAAAAACTAATCCACAAATTTATCAGCACGACCGGGCATCCAGCGGTGCAACTTTTTCGAAACCATCTTCAAATCTTGAAATACATACCAAGATTAAGAAATATCTATTATGCTTTACAGACTTCTAAAAAATCTCTATTTGATTTTTATGAGAAGCAAGTAGACGAACATCAAAAAAGAGTGGATCATGACTCAGAATCGAGTGATTATGTGGAAGCGTTTTTGAAAGAAAAAGCGAAAAAAGAAGCTGAAGGAAATGGTGAAGAGCATTATTTTACGTATATAAAAAAGATTATAATTAAATTTTGTTAAAACTTGATTTAGAAAGATTCAATTATTGAATATGTGTGCGGATTTATGGGTTGCTGGACAGGTAAAATTTTATTCGATGAAAAATTTTGGCGGTATCTCAATTCACCCATTGGACAGTTCACCAACCAAGGACAATTCACCCACCAGACACTTCGCCCACTGGACACTTTGCTCCCCATAGACACTTCACCCACCATAGACACATTACCTACTGGACACTTTGCTCCCCATAGACACTTCATCCACCATGGACGAAAAGAAAGTACCCATCAAAAAAGTGAAGTACCGACCAAAAATAGAAACCTACCTTACTTTTTTTTGTAAAAAGTGTGTGAAGTGTCTATGGTGAATGAACTTTCCGGTGGGTGAAGTGTCCATGGTAGATAATCTGACCATGGTGGATGAAGTTTCTACTGGGTAAAGTGTCCTTAGTGGGTGAACTGTGCAGTGGGTTAAGTGAGATACCGCCAAAATTTTAAATCTAAAAATTTTAAAGTCTAAAATTTCTAAAAAAGCCTAGAAAGATTAGAAAGATTAGAAAGATCTAGAATAGTATAAGAAAGCTAGAAAAACTAGAAAGTCTAACAAAATCTAGAACTTTTTATTTTTGCCTTTTAGGAGACAACCTCAAATACCCTAGGATGGGGAATTCTATATATAATGCAAGATCAAGATATCCAAGATAAAATGCAGGAAGAACTAGATTCGGTCATCGGAGGCGATAGGCTTATTACGATGGATGACAAGCCGAAACTTCATTATACTTCTGCTGTAATAAATGTAAGCACAAAAAATCTTGTCCCATAGTCATCTCTTGAAATTTTGTTTAAAGGAAATTCAAAGAATCGCTAACCTTTTACCTGTAAATGTGCCACGCATCACTGCTCGAGATGTGCAAATTAATGGCTATAACCTACCGAAAGGGACGACGGTAATCCCAAATATTAGTGTTGTTTTATACGATGACAAGGTTGAAATTGATTTAACTTTAAGGGGAAAAACTTTTAAAAAACTTTTTAGATTTTCCCCAATCCCCATAAATTCGATCCCACTCGTTTCTTAGATTCTAATGGGAAATGGAAACGGGTTGATGAATTCATCCCATTTTCAATAGGAAAACGTCAATGTCTTGGAGAAGGTTTGGCTAGGATGGAGTTATTCTTATTTACAGCAAATATTTTCAATCAGTTTAAGGTGAAAAATAGAGTAATTATGAGGTGAAGTTGTTTTTTCTCTTTAGATCAAAACAGTTTTGTCAAAACCTCCAGATATGGTTCGAAAACTCGGAGGCACCATAGCTCCTAATCCATTTGTTTGTCATATTGCAAAACGCTATTAAAGGATCAAGATTGCGACAAAACTAGGCCCGATAAATTTTTTATATTTACAAAAATTCTATTTTTTATAGATTTTCTAGATGCTCTAGATTTTCTAAGATTTTTCTAGATCTTTAAGGTCTTCTTATTACGAAACCTTCGTACCTACTTATTTGTTTCCATAATATAAACCCAATGTTACTAACACGAATCATTATCCTTCATATTCATATTTTTTATGCTCGTTTTTATTACTTAACATGAGTAAAAATTTATTACAACCTATACTAAAGTAATGTTTGTTGTCTGTGTTAGCGATGAAAAACAACATTCCAAGTGTAAAAACTCTAATTTTTACATTTATTTTTTTATTATCAGGTAAAAATTTTTCAAAGAAAGAGTCATGATACGTCGTTCTTATAGGTATGGGAAGCAAGGTACCGAATCCACTTTGTATGAGAAGTTCCCATGAAAAAGCTGAATAGTCCTGGCTACATACCTAAGGCAAAATTTTCTGTGTCCGAACCCCCTATGGTTTTTAATAAGTTTGTCTAAGAAAAATTGATTTTTTCCTTAAGAACTTTTGGAAAATTAATTATGCCATTTTGTGGAGCACATCGAAAAACGGTAGACCCTCAAAATTTCGGGTAACAGATGCATAGTTTTTGAGATAATGAATTTAAAGTTCTTAAGAAATATCGGTAAAATCAAATTTTTATGGTTTTTTCGTTATTTCTTAAAGGGGGGTCTCATTTGGGGGTCATTCTCTGAAAAAAATTTTTTTGCCAAAATAGATATATAGGGGTAAAATCATGCAAAAAATCGATTGCGCGCATTCCCGAAATATGAAAATGCTTCCTTGACCTTGATTCAGGGAAAGAATTGGTGTATTGAAGCGAAAATCAAACATTTTCGATTTTCGCTTCAATACACCCACTCCATTTCCTTAATCAAGGTCAAGGAAGCGTTTTCACGCTTCGGGAATGCGCGCAATCGATTCCTCGCCTAGAAAAACCTAAGAATCGACGGTTTTCGCATAAAAATCCGAAAATGTTTGATTTTCGCTTCAATAAACACACCGTTTTTCCCTGAATCAGGATCAAGGAAGCATTTTCACATTTCGGGAATGCGCGCAATCGATTTTTCGCATGATTTTACCCCTATATAGGCTGTTTTGGCAAACAAATTTTTTTCGGAGAATGACCCTCAAATGAGACCTCCCCCCTATAAGAACTTTGAAATTCATTTCTCAACAACTATGAATCCGTTTTACTGAATTTTTGTGGGACTACTGTTTTTCGATGCTCTCTACAAAATGGCATACTTAATTTTCAAAAATTCTTTAAGGGAAAAATCAAGCATGAGCTTCAATAGAGACTTATATAAAAACCATAGGGGTTTCAGGTACCGAAAATTTTGCCACAGGTGTATAGCTAAGACAATTGGGTGCATTTAAAAAAAATATCGAAAAATCTTAATGTCCAAAATAAGAGTGTAACGCGAACCGTGGGACACCCTGTAGAGAGACCTATATTAGTGATGTTCAAAGTGATAATGGTAAAAGAGGCAGTATAACTTTTCGTACAATTGTGGTTCGTACCAACTTTTCGTACGGTACTTTTCGTACGAACCTTTCGTACGAACTTTTCGTTGCCTGATTATCAATAAAATTCGTTTATTGACACGAAAAATTTAAATCAAAACGGATTTTATTGATAATCAGGCAATGAAAAGTTCGTACGAAAGGTTCGTACGAAAAGTACCGTATGAAAAGTACCGTACGAAAAGTTCGTATGAACCAAAATTGTACGAAAAGTTATAACGCCATAAAAGAGGGGAAAACCATGGGGCACCCTGTACCTATACCTCTATCTATTAAATAGCGCCTTGGAAATTGTGAGATTCTGGACTCAGGACCAAAAATTTAAATATTTTTTNAAACCATGGGGCACCCTGTACCTATACCTCTATCTATTAAATAGCGCCTTGGAAATTGTGAGATTCTGGACTCAGGACCAAAAATTTAAATATTTTTTAGTGTTGGTACTGTTAGTATTCTTGATCGTTATATTGCTTCTAGTTCTAAAATTACAAAATGAAGTACAGAGTATCGCTTTACAAAACAATAAAACTTTAAACCAAATAGGAACGACATCAACGATTTCCTCTCAAATCTCGAATAGTTCTAGCTACTTTCAGACTCAAAAATTTTCCATATTGCCACATAACCGTACTACTATTCTTATCCCTTCCAATACTACCATTGTTCCTACCAATAATAGTATTATTCTTACTAAAACTAGCGCTACTCCTACCACTAAAATAGATAATTTTACCACAGCAGATGTTATTCATACCAATTTCAGCGTTATTCCCACTAATGGCAGCGTTATTACGTTCAATTCTAGCGGTATTTGGCGGTTAAGATCATAATAAGGCTGGTTAAGATCACGACAAGTGTAGTTATGATCGCAACAAGGATACTTGATATCAATAAATACTAGTCTTGTTTATAATACTAGCGCTACTACTACGAAAGCTCGATCTACCAAAAGTTTGGTTACAACAAGTGTACAATCTTTACGACCTTCGCAGAATATTTCAACAAATTCAACTTCAAACATTAATTCAACTTATAACTCAACTTTTTCTTTAGCACAGCTTTTTAATACAACAACATATCCTTATTTTTTAGATCAATATAGGAAATAAACGATAATAAACTTTTAACAAATTTTATTCGGTTAGCTAACTGTATATTTACGGTTCTCACAGGATTGACAAAATTGCCGGTAGGGGAAAACTACCGCAATCTTACCGGCGATAATTTAACGGTAATTTTCTAAATCACTTTAAATTTCTAAGTTCGAAATTCTTATAAATTTTTTATAAAAATAAAAATCAAATGATTAGATTAAAATGGAACAAGAATTATACAAAAATCATTTTTCCTCATCGAGATATATCGCCAATAAGGTTGCGGTAATTTTGTCAACCATGGGATCTTGGGAATATATAAGAATAAAATCATAATCTTATGCTTTTTTACCCTTTAGAGATACACACGTAGAATGAGGGACTATTGAATTACTCTATCGAAATTACACCTTCAGGGTCAGGGAAGCGTTTTCAAAGTTCGGGAATGCGCGCAAACGGATCAAAATTAATAGAATTTTTGAGTTTTGACCACGGGAAGAGGTCGTTTTTTCATTAAAATTAGGTTTTTTCCCATCTATTGAAATTTTTTACTTTTTTGAAACGAAAACATTATACTTTTTTGACTGCAGATTCGTGTTTTTCGCATAAAAATATCACGAATAGGTGTAATTTCGACAGAATAATTCAAGGATTCCCATTCTATTTTTGTAATTTTATGTTAATTCTACAGAGTTAGTGCTTCCAATTCTTTTATACTCTATGCAAGTATTGCTGGAAAGAACTAAGAACTCGAATCTAATCAAATAAAATGTGAATCTCCAAAGATTTTTTGAGCGCGCCATTTTGAATTGTTTATGAAAGTTAAATGAGGTGATTTGCTTTGATGTGTTTGCTGCATATTTAAATGTAAGTTTACATCATTTTTCGACAATTTTCTTTTTAGAAATATTTTAAGTATTATGAAATTCTAATTTTTTTATATCTACCAAAACAAATTCCGTATGTTAAATCGATGATTTTAGATAGCCTTATATTGTTATTTTGTGACATTTTACATTCCTTGGAACTCAATATTGATGTAAATTTTTTAAACTGAATATGAATAACAAAAAATTAAGGAATAAGGGAAACTGCGGCTATGTCGAGCAAGATGAAGAGTGCCCCAACCAAGCAACGTGTGCTAGTTGTGGTCACTGCGAGACACATTGTTGGTGTGGTGTACAATAATGTGACCCAAAATCTGTATAAAAAATATTCAATTTTCTAATTTCTTATTTAGACTGAACAAAGAGCATGTAAATGTTATATATATTTTTATAAAATAAAATACTAAAATCTAGACCAAGTGCCTAAACGGCGCTCAATTATACAAAATGTATTTTAAAGGGACCCTCTACTCAGGAAATTTGAGTATCAAAAAGTATATTTTTCTAAAAGTTAGGATTTTTTTGAAAGAAGAACCGACATCTAAAAATGTTCCCCTGGGGGTATTGCGCAAAATAAAAAGTGCAAAGTTGAATAAAAAATGCACTTTTTTAGTGCACTTTTAATTTTGTGCAATACCCCTTTTTGTGAAGTTCTAGATCAATTTAAAGTTTGGTCATTTTTTAATACAAAGCGGTCTGGTTATTAAAGCAAAAATCCCTGAATTTTTATTCTGAATGAATTATTTCAAAATTACAAACGCCATTTTAAGAAGCGCATCGAAAAATGATATTTTGCTCAAAAATTTAAATTTTTTGTACACTTTTCTTTGAATTATATAAAAAATATTAACATTAAAAAAAGAAAATTAATATTAAATATAGTTATTTTCATTTTTCCATACCGCCGATAATTGATCGTCTACTTCTTGAAAATATATTATTTTGTTGGAGATTTATATTAAGCTTTGAATTCCTGCGGGAATTTTTGCAAAATTCCACATCTAATCGATTGAGCGAACTGAAAAACAGTGGTTCCCCAATTTTCATGAAAAACTTTTTTTTCGTTTTTGAGAAAACTTAGTTCAAAAATTGCTAAAATTGGGTCAATTTATGCAAATTTCGGTCATTTTTAGCAAATTTTGAATTAAATTTCCTCAAAAACGGAATTTCTATTTTTCACGAAAATTGGGGAACTAACGTTTTTCGACTAGTCCTATCGATTGGAAGTAGAAGTTTTCTAATTCAATTACTTTAAAATGTCCTATCTATCTCTTAAAAATTATGCTCAAGTTCCAATTTAGGTCACGTCTGCCCTTACCCACAACATCTCAGGCATAGCTAAAGCAGCGGTCCAGATTGTAATGGCCGTGATTATTTGGTCTGAGATTAAGCCGATGCTTTGTTGGGCTAGTAACTTGATTGTGCTCATGTGCTTATGAAAAATAAAAATTCTTATCTGATTTTTTTGGCTTAAGCCTAAGCTCAAAAATTTCAAACATGATTGTGTATCGAAGCGAAAGGGATTGACCCCAATCGTGTTTATTGCTTAGGTCAATAAAAGTCTATTTATTGAAACGATTTATCAAATATTATAAAAAAACAACCTTCAATATTTTTTATGGCTCTATAAGACGAATAAAATGACACTAAAATTATCCAATTTGAGCATTGTTTTGGGTTATTCAAACGAAAACATGAATCATAAGTCACTAATTCAAATAATCAAAAGGCGTCAAAAACGCTTCAACAAAGTTCGTTCCGGAACAGAATGGTGAAAAATTCCGGATGCGATGGTCAAGTAACCAAGAAGTCGACCATCCGATCTGACGACCCTTGGGACCGCAAGTTTGAATCACACTAGGATGTTTTAAATAGCGATGAAAAACCGAATTTTACCTAATTTTTGCTTTGCACTTTGTGTAAGATTTCTTGTGCGCTTAGAAATGCAGATGAAAAATTTATTTTATATAAAGCGTAACAGATATAAAAAATTAAATAGTAAAAATAAATATAAATTGTTCTAATAAGAAAATTTGTCGAATACCCCCTAGAATAACTTATATGGTCGAAACAGCAGTCATGGCCTGGATTTGACTGCATCCGCCAAACCAGTTGCCGAATTTCCAGTATCCATAGCCACTTTGTCCCCAATTAGTTCCCCAGGAGTTCTTGAAAATCCAATAAGAATTATTGGGATCGGTAACATTATATCCAATAACACTAAAAACATGCCCAAGACCTTGGCTTTGCCCAGTTGCGCATTCTCCAGCTGCAGGTTGATAAATTCCGGATTTGTAATAATAAATGGAATTCGGAACCCAAACAGCTAAAAAATGATTCTTAAATGAGGTCATAGGTCGGCAAGATGGGGGGGGGGAGAAGGGACCTCCGATGCGATGGTCCCCCCCCCCCTCAACTCCTCATTAAATTCGTCTAAGATTTAAAAAAAACGACCTTTGTTTTAGCCGACACCCAATTTTTATGGTCCACTTCATGTTCGGCGGGGTCCATGCGGTGGTCCCCCCTTAATTTTGGGTCCATGCGGCAGTCCTCCCCTAAATTTTGGGTCTATGCGTGCGTCGGTCAGGGAGGGGGAGACTCTCCCCCCTTGGCGACCTATGAATGAGGTATAGTTAGTATCACATTATAACTATGCCCCCCCCCCCCCCCCCCCC